>JASSUY010002702.1:24725-53916 GCA_032466535.1 Forpus xanthops | reverse complement strand
GCATGACGTACTGTGGTATGGAATACCTCTTTGGTCAGTCTGGGTCAGGTGTCCGGTCTCTGCTTCCTCCTAGCTTCCCCTCCTCCCTGGCAGAACATGAAACTCAGAAAGTCCTTGGTCAGACCAAGACATTGCCAAGCAGTAACTGAAAATTCTGGTGTTATCAGCGCTGTTCACAGGCCCAAAATCAAAAACACAGCACTGCACCAGCTACCAAGGAGAAAAATGACTGCTGCTGCTGAACCAATGACAGCTGCCAATGTGACCCATTGCATTGTTATGCGTGTAAGAGCGTGCCAACAGAGAAAGGGTCATATGTTTGTGAGGTAGTTCATTACTCTGCATGATCTAATGCCATTTTTTTTTTATCCGTAGATGATAGGACCACCAGGACCACCAGGGCCACATGGTCCGCCAGGCCCTATGGTAAGCTTGGGAGGAAGAGCTCTCTTGTCATTGTAATACTTGATTAGTAGAAGTGCTATGAAAGTATGCGACCATTACAGAGAAACCAAATTTGGGACCTTTTCTGCATGTCTTAGAATTCATAGGAACTAGAGAAACAAACTGCAGCTGCCTATGTTACTGTTAACACACTAGGGATCTGGTTCATTCTATTAATCAGGTGTTTGCAGTTGCTTCATTGACAGCTGCATTTCATTTGTGAGGATAAAAATGCAGGTGCAACTTGCACCCCTGTAAAGCAACAAACTCTTTAAAATTTGTGGCTTATTTTCATAATGAAATAAATATCTTTATTTCCAGGGACCGCATGGACTGCCTGGCCCAAAGGTAAATCAATGACTGCCTTGAACAGCCATGTTCTTAATGTCTGCAAAGTGTCATGTTTTATTCTTTAACTCATGCAGCTATGTTTTGTCTTATGTCTCACTTAATAAATGTTCTTGATATTCTTAAACCTTAAAGCAGATTTTAATATTAAGATAGCTTAAAAGCTTTTAAAATTTTCCATGATTGTTTCTGTGTTGTTATTCTCCTAGGCAGTGGCCATTTTTTGTATTAGTATTTGTAATGTGGCACTAAGTTAATGCAATCCTGTTTATGGGCATGTTACCATTGCATTTGCAACTGGAATTACTTTTGAACATGTTGCGCACTCAGGAAATTGAGTCTGATAAACTCTTCATTATTTATATTCTTTTGCACCTCCTGCTTCTTTCAGTATGAATGGCCTTTCACCTTCCTAGGGGCCATATACTTTGCTGACCAGTTCCTTCACACATTATGCAAGTTCCCCATTACAAACTTGTGTGTATTTTCATGTTTTCCAACCTGGAATCCCTTATCAGGAAGTTCTGCAATACAATTCGAACATTTTCCACAATACAATACATGAAGATACAGTGTAGGGACTCTCTAAGCTCATGAAAACAGGTCAGAAGGAGGGAAGCAGGTTTTGGCCAAGTAAACTAAAATTCAACGTGACATTATAGCCTAGCATTCATTAGGGCCAGTGGTGTTCACAAGCATGATCATTTTAATTCACTGAGGCTCCTTTACCAAATGCACCTTTCTCAAAAAAAGTAAGTAAGAGGAGGAGGGTGGTTTTGGTTTTCTAAAGTGCAAGACAGAAACTCACAGGTTTCTATATGAGACTGTGTTAGCTTGGCGCAATAAGCCTGAGTCATGAATCATTTTTTAACGTCAAGTCTGTTCAATCTTAGCACCAGCCCTGCCTTACCTCAGACTTTTGGCCCGAGACTAAGGCTTTTGTGACATTTCCAGGTCTGTTTCAAAATCTTCAGCATTTTCAGTGCTACTGCTCCAAAAGTCACATTGTGTTGAATAGAAGAAAGCAGAAATGGCTACTTAGGCAGGGTGCAAAGCAGGTAGGCTATATCTGGAGTTACTTAAAGCAGCAGACTAGATTCTACTGAGATTTTTTTTTTTCTTTATAAATATAAATATAAGGTAACATCAAATGGAAATGTAGGAATAAGGCCACGGGAGCAGTCTGGATGAAATGCCCACATATTTCTGTTCACCAAAAGAAGCACGTGTGGTCAGTATTATTTTTGACTGGGCAGCTCTCATGCTAGAGTAGTTTTTCATGATGCAAGAATGACTTACTGGCAGCTCCAAGCCCACCATTATCCTCTTAGTGATGTTTAATGTAATAGGCTATGCAAAGTCTAACAATCACGACAAGTGCCATATTTTATAGTTTTTTAAACTCTGTATGAAAGCAGAAACTATAGACCTCCCAAATAGCTTGGCATTGTATAACCTGTACTGATTCTTTAAACTTGTTACTGTTTAATTATTTGTGCTTAAAGGTTTAAAATATCTTTATGTAAGATTTTGTTGCAAATTCCAGTTTGCTGTATTAAAAAATATTGTTTCCTTACAAAATGTACTTTTAAGGAGATCCCAGTGTAGAAGCCTGCAGGTTTGAGACTTATTTTTCTGAAAGTTTTCTTTCAGTTTGATTTGTCTGCATTGGAATTCGAGGAAATTCCAAACCCCCCTAAAACTCACACTTGATTCAAACCATTTAACTGTAACGATAATTATTAGGAAAAAAAGGAAATAAATAAAAGAATCTGTTACTCATAAATTTCCTGTAGTTTTATTTTCACGTAGATTTTTCATCTCCAGCAGACACCTCCCTAGTGCTTTTGCTCAGTACAATATCAGTATGTAAATTGGTAGTAAGCTGAGAAGGCTGAATTTGTGTCTTTGTTTCAAACTGGAATCTGCAACCATTTCTGAGACTGGCTTCTTCTATCCCAGCTTAAGCACCCATTATAGCACCAAAAATATGGCATTTATACTTTTACGTTTAGGGTGAACCAGGGTTAAATGGTCTTAAAGGATTGAAGGGTGAACCAGGTCAAAAGGGTGACAGAGGGCCCCTTGGTCTTCCAGTAAGTAAAAAACCCCAACTACTCAATTTCAGTGCAAATAACAAGCTTCTCTTTCTACTCCTGATGAACAACTATGATTTACTCAACAGTATATATAGTATATAGCACATTTGAGCAGAGCATGTCTTGTGTTGTTTATCCCAGATGTGTGCTATCGTCATAGTAATGTTCTGTAACACCCAGTGCTGTCAGTTTTTTTGTTATGTGTCAGTTGAAAGTGTTCAGTGTCACAGGGATGCTATCACCACCATTACATCAGCCATGTTGTTATTTGAGTGTTGTATGGTGTTTGTGTTAAAAAAAAGGAATCTTCCCTTTTACCCCATCTCTTGAGTTATTCATCCACTGATTGCACTTCCGCAGTTGTGGAGAAGTCTAATTGAGGAAAGTTAAAAATTGGTTCAGGGGTTTTCTGTTCATTTACTTTCCTCTTTCACTAGAGATGGTGGATTGTTACTTTAGCCTTGTTCTTTAGAAAAATTTCCATTCTGAGTGTTTGGCATAAATTTTGTATGACAACGAAATGAAGGACCTTAAAAGTACATATTCATGTTTAAACGTTACGATTCTTAAAATTTAGGTTGACAAAAAAGAAAAGGGTTTGTGTGCTTGAAAGCACCCTGAAAAGTTGGGTTTATTTTTTTTTTCCTCATAGAAAGAGTTCAGTTTTCCTTTTAGCATTACGCCATGTGCTTACATTCTTAATAACAAAATGGAGGAAAAAGACTTTGTTGACTCAAAGAACCCAGACCCCTCTGATTAATATTTTCAAGAATTATGTAGACGGCCCCTGATCAAGATCAGCTTCACTGAAAATTTTAATTAATTTTGGGGAAGAAAAAAAAAGAAAGAAAATAATTTGCCAGTTACCAATTCCCGTTACATAGAGAGGGAGCTGTGTGGGTCTGAGACGACCCCCTGAAAATAACTAAAAGTAAGAAGAAATTTTTGGTTCTGGCAGAAATGTATTTTCTAACTCAGAATATTCCATTATTTTTTCAAATTCTTATAGTTCTTGTCTCGCTCTTGCTTCCTACTTTTTCTAATCATCCTTTTAGAGAGCAAAGTGTTTGACTTTCTAAATATGGCTCATTTTAACTGTTAATGAGTTGGGGTGACAATTGTGGTTTTTGTTTTGTTTTGCTTTGTTTTTTTATTTTGGAGGGTTTGGGGGGCTTAGGGTTGGAGTTTTTTGGGCCCAGATTATTCCTAATGTCCCAAATTGTTTTGGTCCCTCTAGTCCCAGCGTTGCCACCAGCAACGGCGGGATGAACGGTCGAGCAGGTCCTTCGCTGCTCTTCTGTTATTCACATAAAATCCAGCAGAGGTCATGCCGTCCCCAAGGATGCTGAAGCAAAGAGGCTGAAGGGCCGGGTGCTACCCACTTGCAGCCCTTGCCTATACTCTGCGCTGCGAGCACACTGGGAAAACAGGAAATGTACTTGTTTCCCGGGATCTTGGATATGAATGAGGCCATTGTAATCGGCATCCAGATATTTTTGGCTGCATAATGCAGTATTCTTACACTTAAATATTTCCTATCACGGTTAACATACATTTTTATTTCTTTCTGCAGTACAGTATTCAGTATTGTCCTTATTTACAAATTAGAAATCATGCAAGTAGAGTACAAGGTAAATATTTGTGAGTTAAGGCTCAGAAACACCCAAACATCTGGTGTTTGTAGCACTCCTATAGCTTGACATTATTCTGGTCTAATGTACTATGATGTGAAGGCAAGGGTGGGTCAGAGATGTTGCACTGATGTGAGAACAGAATCAGGCTCTTGACGTCTTATGTGAATTTTTAACTAACATTCTGTAGTAATGTGCTACCCATTTCAAAACCCTGTCACAACTTGTACTGTACGTTTGAATTATGTTTATTCATCAGCATCACTTACTAATCTCACGCTCTTGTCATTCGTGTTGTACCCATCATCCATGCTTCCACCTAACCACACAGGGAGCATCTGGCTTAGACGGAAAGCCAGGACCCCGGGTGAGTCTCTCGTCTTTCTGTGTCACTCTTCATTACAGAGCCTATGTCCTGTCCAGAGCCTCATGCACTGCATAGAGGAAGGAAGGCCAAATGCATTTTTCATGGTGCATAAGAGGGGCCTTTGAGCAAACTCTTAGAGTGATACATGTGGGAAGGAGAATGCAACCCTCCGTAGAAGGAACTCTGAATCTTAAAATGGCAGTTTGGGTTTTATTTTTTGTTGGACAGCTTCCTTGGTTGGGATGGTAATTTTCCTGAGTAGAGTTAGGGATTAGTTTACACAGGAAAACATACTTTTTCAATGCTAATATGGAATCAGTGAAACAGATGCAGACATTCTGTGGCTGGGGTTCTGCCTCAGGCATTTTCACATTAAACATAAACATTAAATCATTTGCTTTTAATAATGATAAAGAAATGGATAAAGTGAAAGAGGGATGGAGTTACGCATTTGAAGTCTTCTATAAGATTCCTACTGATGAGTGCAACAGGCAAGTCCACGATATAGGTGGACATTTCCAATTAAAAAATATTTAATATTAAAACAAAACAAAGCAAACCCATAACTTTGGCACTTCCATTTTTCCTGGGAAAATTTCTCAATAGAAATTTCTCAATAGAAATTTTTGTAAATATGATGACTTCCATGAATAAAGGAAAATCCAACTAGAAAAAAGATGAGTTAACTCATAGCCAGAGAGCTTATAGATGGAGTTTGGAAGCCAAATTGATTTGTTTGCCCACATCCCATCACAATTAAGTCTGAATTTTCTACTTGTGATGACTGATTCCATGTTAGTTCTTGGCTAGAAGACAATTATTAAAATTACGGACGTGTAAGAACAAGACCTCTCTTTTAATCTCTCTTTCCTTTTGTAGGGTGTAGATGGCCCAGTTGGTCCCCATGGCCCTGCAGGTCCTAAAGGAGAGAGAGTAAGTATATGTTCTGCTTCTCTCTCCAAAGACACCGCTGCCATGGCAAAATGTCCTATGGCTGTTTACAGTGTGCCAGGATGTTGCTAAATATGACTGTATCTTCTCTGTTTAAGGATCAGCCCAGAACTGTATGTGCATTCTACTTGCATACATTTATCTGTTTAAAGGTTGATATTGTAACTTGTGAACTTCAGGGAAGCTGCTATTTTGTAATGATTGATCCATAAGAAACTTACAGGACTTTCAAGTTCACAGTGCTACACAGAACATCATTTTGGTTGGTTTCATTTTTTAGCATAAGTGGATTGAGATGACAAACTGGGACAAAAAGAGATAGTGTGATCTGATTATATACATATGCAATGATAAAAAAAAAAATCCCAATTTGTACTTAAATATTTTATCTTAAAAAAATAATTTAAACTTTTCTCCCTCGCCCTTCACCTTTTTTTTTAAGCTTAGAAGATAGGAGCCCTCCTATTTCACTTGAAATATTCACAGTAGTTTTTCTCCAGTGGCAATAGGATAAGGACATTAAACTGTGAGCCTGTCATCTTTAACAATACAACCATTAATTTGTACAACAAAACAAAAGATGATACCTTACACTAACTAAACCCTACAAGGAGTTGACAGCCTAGAATTATGCCCCTGAATTTCTCGCTTTCGCAAAACAGTTTGATAAAACGACTTCAGATTGATGTGTTAACGACAAAGCCGTATGGCGCAGATCCTGTTAGCTTTAATAGCAGTACACCTGAGAAAGGCACGCATGACTTGATGATTCATTTTTACAGAGCTGTGTGTTGAGAAATAAATACAAGGCATGCAATGTAGTCCAAAATAGGAACAGCAGCCTGTAGTCACCACTCAGGCTAGTTAAGAGTCTAAAGGTCTCGGGCAAGTCTTTTTTCAATTAGAACATAATTTTTTTCTGTCAACTCTGTGATAATATAGTTGAACATCCTCTTCTGAAGTTTGGGAAATAATTTTGATTGAGAAGCATATATAAATACTGTACATTTTATCCTTGGATCATAAGATTTTGTCTTGAAGGATATCCGTATGTACTATCAGTTGAAATTTATTTCAGGAACAATGTGCTGTAATATAAACTATTCCTTGAATGTATGGAAGAGAACTATAGTTGTGTTTTCCTTATGAAAGTATACAAGGTCGTAATAAGTCATACATCTGGATCTCGAATCAGCCCTACCATGGCTGCTGGCAAGTAGTAATTACAAAGGGGACAGGAACTGCAGCAATGTAAATTGGTTCAGTAATTGCACAGAAGGTCAGATCTGCAAAACTATGGAAACTAAAGTGTGCAAAAAATTCCTGCTCACCCAGCATTTTCTGTGAAGCTAAACAAGTTCACAAGAAAGATGGAAGGGTTTTTTAACAAGCAACCAACTAGCAAGTTTATTGCTGTAATTGTTCATTTAATTATTCAGTACTGTTTGGGAAGAGAAGTTATGTGTAGAGTAATTATCTAGCAGGTGCCTTGCATTGATATATGCCTCATTATCTAAATAAGAAATGATGTAGGTTTACTGCAGTTTTACACCTTGCATTTGTAACTTGAATTTATGTGAAAGCAAAAGGAAAACATTTTTGCCTGTAGATTTCAGACACTGCCTTTTGATTAAAAATGGTGCCACTGCCTACTATCACTGGACAGGATCACATTTTGCCCACGCTGATAAGAAAAACCTTGGGCCAATATTAACCTAGGAGGGCACAAGGGATTTCTAATGTGAAACATAACCACATTCTTAAATCCACATCATTAAATATTTGAAAAGGCAATCTCACTTTAAGAGAATGCACTGTATATTGATGCCTCCTTAAAAGTAAAGGAAAGCAAGTATAATCAAACTGAAGCCTAGTGATTTCTTCTACAGATATCATTGTTGCATAGGCTGCAGCTGAGGCAATGCTGAATTACTCTTCTTAGGTAGAAGAGACTGTTGTGCAAATTAGGGTTGGTTGTTTTGTTTCCAATTAGCTATTTAATTAAAATGAAAAACACTACCAAGTCTTTCAGCAAAACTTATTTAAATGGTGAAAAAGTAGACTAGAAAAATAGTGCATGTCACTAGAATATACAAAGCCGTGAATTTTAGAACAGATGCGTGATTAGTGTACTGTTTAACCATGTAATTTTCTCCCTAAACTTTAAACTATTCATTGATTATTAAAAGCTGTCACAGGATTTAACACCTCCTTAAGCATGGTATTGGTGAACATTCCAATACTGTGTTTTCGTGCATGGCTTTTGGTAGAAATAGAAATGGTGATTAACAGTTTGAATTAATATACTTTATTAGGCTGATGTCTTATAGTAATTCAATTCTTTGCCTCTTTGGGTTTTACTGAGATCACCTTCATTAAATGGTGGAGTTGATCATAATAGGCCTCTGAATCTGGCTGTGTACCTATTAATCTCACTTGTATATTTTCTTGAGAGAAAATCAAGAACATTAGTAAACAGCTGAGCATCTTAAAATACTATTAGGGAAAAGGGACATGTAAACCTGAAGGCTAATGACAAATGTAATGTATATGCAAATTTTTGTCTATCTAAAAGAAGCTGAAAGACAAAATTAAGGAAATGTTCATTTCCTGGAACTCTGGCCTTGATTGTAAGGAACTGGTTTTGAGCTTTGTTTTTGGCTCTCAGATGGAACAGTCATCACTCTACATATTCTCCACCAGTAGGGAAAGTGCATTCTCTTTAATTTGATTAAAATGTTTGTCAGCATGACAGTGCTATAAATTCTCTGTATCAATCTTAATGGAGACATGAATTATGTAGCTTTATTCATGCAAATGGCAGTTCATATTCACCCATGATTCAGAAGACTGAAGTGAAATAGAAGGCAAAACCAAAGGCTATGGTTTCTGTTCCTTTAGCACTGATAAATTGTCATAAATAGAAAGACATTAAAAGCCTTACTGAGGTTTGCAAATACTTGTTTCCCTAAAGGAAGTGCTCTGTTGTGATGGTTGAGGGCAGTATGCCTGTGACAGTCCATCAGTATTATATAATCCATAAACATTCAGGACCTCATCTGGTATTCCAAACACATTTCAGCATACGCTTTGTATTGGAGGCAAAAAAATTGGGAGATGCAATTCCCAAAATATATTCTTACAAAACAGATGAGATTATTCCCTAGACTGGTACATTCAGCATCTTTATGTCTAGCATATGTTTAGCAGTGTTGTAGGCCTGTCTTGAGAGAACTCTGTATAGTCATCTTTGTTGTTGGAGATCTTAAAAAAAGATATTTAACTAGTCATGACATATCCCAAGTAGGGATCAAACATTTTTGTAGCCATTACATACATAGATCAGCACATCAGTTTCTTCTCAGAAGAAAGCTTTAAAGCTGCAAGGGATTTAGTGTTCTGAAAATCAGCTGTTACTTCCCAACACCTCCTCCTGTTCTGCAAGGGTATCCTACATAAGTGCTGCTCAGAAATGGCTGGAGATAATCAGAATCCAGAAAGATCAGACATTACACAGGTAATCACCACTAGAGTAAAGTGAGCACAGACAGTGTTCACCATATAAAAATGTAAAGTATCTAAAATAGATCAAATGTCAGTTACTTTGTCAAACTCCTTACTGCTGTGGTTATTCAACATGTTCAGATTCAGTTCATTCCAGTGCCTGCTTTTTTATACAATCCAGTCAATAAAATTTAGACTTAGCAGTCCATTTTCAGAGCTGTGTTAAGGCCTTAGCTGTGCCAGTGATCACTGCTGTTAATTAGGCACACATCTACATCTCTGTCTTATATTTAATAATAGAGTAATAAATTAATATGACTAGTAAATAATCTAGATTTTTGGAGGATCTTGTGCACAACGTTATCTCAAGAACTTAAGTGCAGCAACTGCTAAGATGAAAAACAGCACTTCTGTAGGCTAGGAGCCTTAAACAAAGTCTTGCACTAGGTCATGCTAAGGAAAGGAAGTGAAGAAAGGATCCAAATAACCCTATATAACAAACTGGAGGTAGGGGCTTTGAAAATTGGAGGTGGTCAAGACTTTTTTTTTTTTTGATCTCTTCAACACTTGGAGGAATTTAGTTCTCTCAAGAGAGCAGGGCTTTTTTGCTGGGCTTTATTCAGAAGGCAGTGCCACAGTCTTAAACACATGCTTACTTACCAACACTGCCTCCCTAACAAGCTCACAGAAGTCTGTGTTCGCAGCTACCTGGGCTAATGGTGGCTGACTCAGGAAGTTTAACTCCATATCAGTCTTTACGAAGAACAGTTGGAAAGCACAGATAATTACTACAGTCAGCCTGAAATTTGTTGCCTTGAAATTTCATTTAACTTGGAAAAGTTTGCTCTATATTAAATTTGCAAAATTATTTTGGTAACATTCCTCTGGCAACTGACAGTTTTTCCATGGGTTTTTGCTCAAAATGAGATCAAAGTACAGAATAATCTCTGTACTTGCTTGTCTTGCCCATTAATACAGTTTTGATTTCATAAACATCACTAATCTAGAATTTCATAGAACAGTATTGCAACACAATACAGTGCATGGAATAATCTTCACAATGTCACTGTTGATAATAATGCCTGCTTAAACGCATTTGATTGGCACATTTTTGCCTGTCACTGTGTTGCATCTCAACTGCTGTGGTGAAGCTTATTGCTGTGTGTCCTGTTTTCATTACAACATTGTTTTTTTTATTGAGTTATAAGCTTAACATTGAAATCAGTGAAAGTTCAGTTCAAAAAATATTTTCAGTTGCAAATGGATTTAAAACTAAATGTAATAACATATGCCCAAAAAAGTCATTTTGCCTCAAAAGTATTACACATCTCTTTGGACCCTTATTCATTTAATAAAATAAATTACCTTGGCTATTTTTCACTCAAAAGATTTAGGACTGCATAAACTTTAACCTAAAGCACTTGGTAGAGATCATTGCTGTCTCAGATAGCCAATGTTTTTGTCTGCTTGTTCTGCAATCTTTTCTTAGGGTGAAAAGGGAGCCACAGGTGACCCTGGACCTAGAGGACCATACGGCTTGCCTGTAAGTTGCACATAGTTTGTAAACATTGTGCTTTTCATCACTCCTTGATTAAGCTTTGTGTGCTTTATGACTGCTTTTCACCTAGCAGTACAGTTATTTGGAAAAACCAAAGATAGATAATAATTCCTGACAGTGCAAGCTCACTGGTCTGTATCATGGGCTAAGATTCCTGATCATGCACATGGTCATGCAAAAGTAATGAAACAAGTCTGATATGAACCAGCAAGGGAGAGGAAATCCAGAACGCAAGCTCTCCTCTTACTGCACCCTGTGACAATCAGCTGCCTGGGGACCATGTGACAGTGGCAGGAGCTCAGGATGAACTGCGGAAAGCTGTAGCTTTCTTATGTCAATAAACTGCTTGGATTTCTGTGCCGCAAAGCTACTTCACCGTTATATTTTTGTTTTGTTTGACACTTCAGAGACGTGTTTTGTTTTCATTTCTGTGCCATGTGCTGAGAAGCAATTTGAGAAGTTCATTGCTGATCATTTATAGGTGGAGATGGTATGCTTTAAATCTACCATTTAAAGATTATTATCCATTTCTAAAATATGAGAGCTTCCTTTGGCCTAACAAGGATAGCCCAAATAAAACAGCTGACTTACTCTGTTTACTTTGCTGATGACTGGGTCAGTTGTGTACATATACACATGCTGTTCTGTACTTTGACACAAGAAAAGCCATGTAAATGTGCTTAGCCAGGCACAACCAGCCTTTGCAAGAGATCTGCAATGCTTCCATACCCTCTCCAGTCTAATCTGTTTCATTAATTAAAGATGGAATACAGACTTGTAGTTTAATTGGATCCATTTAATTGTATCAGGAGTCAATGACTAAGGATAGTTTTCAGGCTCCATGGAGTGTTAAATTAGCTTGAGAGCATGTTCATCTGAGGGTCACTTTTGTGAGTTAAATAAAAAAAAAATACAATTTCTGTTTCCCTTTCCTGTGAACTAAAAATTAAACATAATATTTCATAATAGGCTTTTCTGTATTTTTAGTTTGCTCTTGGAATCTGCTTACAAAAAACTTTTACAGTCAAGTTATCAGTTCCTCAAAATGTTAAACACTGACAGAAATGTCCTTCACTAACAGCCTTAGCATCATGGGGCACTGCTGTAAAGAGGGAGCACAGAATTCGGGCATCAAGGCAACCATTGCTATCATAGCTTAGGGACACTAATGTAGTTTATATGGTTCTTTGGCAGGGTAAAGATGGAGAGCCTGGCATTGATGTAAGTAATCAATGAGTATGATCAATACACTCACAATCGTAGGTAAGCATCTTTCAAGGAATAGCTTGCTGAGTGTAAAAACTTTCTTTCCATCTAGTGTGCATGCAGTACATAGAGAGAGTGTGCTAAATCAGCATTTGCTCTTTCTCTGTAATAAAGAGAACAATTATGCAATATACAGCCCTTATTGACAGACCTCACCAGATACAGTGCTTAATAATACAAATAGGTGTTCTTTTGGAAGTCAGTAGGCTGAAAAACTGCACTTGGCAAGAATATATTCAGAATATTTGATTAAGTAAATTTATCTTAATTAAAGAGAATAATTCCATAGCCTGTAAGGGATGTATTTCAAAACATAGGTTATTTCTTTTGCATGCTAAAAAAGATATACTGAAAGCCTATTCCTCTAGTCCTACATTGAAAGTCCTGGCTTGGAAGATTCTTTTCCAGAATGTAGATACTCTATGTTGCATGGACTATTGACATTTTGAGTTACATTTCTTTCCATTGCTGACAAAATTACTCTACCAAATACTATAACTTATCTCACATACTCTTGTGTGCATGCATGCATGCACACATAACACATATACATGCATACAGCATGTAGTGAAATTTTCTTTTTTTTTATATTTTCCAAGAGTATTTGAAAGCTTAACCTGCATGTGAATAAAAGTAGACCTATCTTTGTCTATTATTTTTTTTTTATAGGGTTTCCCTGGTCCTCGAGGAGAAAAGGGTGATATAGGAGAAAAGGGAGAAAAGGTGACCAGTGTTAACTGTTTCTTGATTCCTCAGTCTAGTCAGTTCTGCTGTCTTTATGCTATAAATTGTCCCATTAAAACTTATATTTGTTTCTACTGTGTGCCAAAAGGCAGGTCACCGACACATGCTGAGCAAAATCATGAAAAACCGCAAAAATTTATGCACAGAACTAGTAATATCTACAAGCTGCTCCCTGGAGGTTCAGACTGGCTGTTAGGACAACCTCATTCATTAGGAGGGCAACACAGCACTGGGACAGTTTATCCAGAGAGGTGGCTGAACCCATTGTAGGACCTGGTCTGGTCTGACCTAATGTAGGGTCAGGGATCATCCTGCTCATGACGGGAGGTTAGAACAGGCAACCCGCAGAAGTCCCTTCCAATCAGACCTTCTGATTCTGTGTTTCCATGTGCAGCTAGAGACAGGTAGACAAAATAAAGCCATCAGATCCCTAGAAGATCTCTGGGAGAAAAGCTTGAAAGCTGGTGAAAGAGTTGGCTTATATAAATACATCATGTGAAAATGGACAGCTCAGATTCTTGCACTGAGGGTGTAAAAATATTTTAATGTCCTAGAGTCCAGCATGCTGCTTTGGATATTAGCTCATTATTCCCGGAGACTGACTGAATGCCTCAAACATGGAACCTCCAGCTGCAAAAAGGCAAGGGAATCATGTGAGGAACTGTGTGTGCTCCAACCCCCTAAAAATTAATGAAAAGGCAAAACCTGTTTCTTGAGGAGAATGTATGGGATAAAGTGCTTAACAAGTCTGACAGATATGTCAGAAATCACATTATCTTATGGGCTTTCAGATTAAAAGGATCACCAGGAAGTCTGTAGATTGAGAGCAGAGATGGAAACTCTGTCTTAAAAATTCTCAGACTATTCAAAAAAAATTAGAAGGCAAAGAAAGGCCTTTTTCAATGAAAAATTAGGGAAGGTATAGCTGAGACCTTTGTCAAAGAGGCTTCTGTTACACAAGTCTGACAGTTTTCCAGAAATGAGGTAATACTTGTATCTTCCTTCTCCAAATGGAAAGCTGACTCTCAAAAGACAAAGTAATGCAATTAATGGAAGATTTCATTGTAACAAATTTTCCCAGTTCCGATGTTTTTTTTTATGTAAGTTACTAATTATCTATTATCAAACTGGTGTAGCAGCACCCATTTCATTAGAGAGAAACTAGTTTACAAGTTGAGGGTCTAGCTCATGTTTTCTTGGTTTTAAGATGCCTTACATTATTGCCTTAGACTGACATTGTACACACTGAGATTAGCAAACTTCTACTTAAGAAATTTAAATTGCATTGCAAAAATATGCATCATTACTAACATTCTGTTGAGGATCACACACTTGCTTTGTTCATAGACATGCTGTGATAGGCAGGGAGTAAAACTTCAGTTTGAGATGACTCGTAGACTTATGATTTTTATTTTAGCCTGTCAGTAGTTGTGCTACAGTGAAAGTCAGTCAGTGTTTGCATTATAATGTCTGCTTAACTTGGCTGTAAAAATAATTTGTAAAAGTGTTCCAAATCTAGTTAGTCATTTAAAAATATAGTTCAGGAGCACTAAGCACGAAAAAGGTTTGTACAGTTGATTTTGTGTTTTCGAGCTATATATATCTAAAAAAAAAAAAACCTTTAGAAATTAAGAAAGGGTATAGATTGTGTTATGGTGAGAGGGAGGGAAAGGGATTCTGATCCTAAATACGCAGTTGTGTCTCTTTTTGACAGAAGAGCATGATGTGTCACAACAGGGTCTGGAAAGGCATCATCTTTTCTCCCATACACTCTGCATTGATGAAAATCTGTGGATGTGATGATTGGAGATGTTCGAGCTCATTGTGATTTGAGCCCAGCCAGATACTCAGAACCACTCACTGTCCCCACACACAGCACTGCACCAGCTACTAAGGAGAAAAGTAACTATTACAGCTGAACCCAGGACACAACCCTAACAGTATTACAGAAGCGCCACAAATTTGTGTTTGTTTAGGCACTGAGGAAGGGCAAGAAGGAATTTTTTTTTTTAACCTTCATCACATGTAGATTTCTCCGTAACTCCTGTGCCTGTTGGTAGTTCAGAGTAATGAGGTGAAGATTAAGAGACAAGAACTCAGTGCATGGCAAAAAGGAGAAAAGTACTCAGGAAATCCAGACTGTTCTCTACACAGATGACTGATGCATTGGTTTGAATAAAATCATAGATTTGCCTTGCAAAAATGGATGTTTAAATAGTTATCTGATGGCTTGTAACACAATGACATAGAGAAATACAAGTCCTGAGAATATAAAAAAACGTAAAAACCAAACTGTATTGTCCATTTTCAGAATCATTTTTGAGTATGTTCATGCTCTCTGCTTGCTTGTACTCACAGCAAATATACTGGCATCACATCAAGCACAAATAACATGAGATTTGACACTGAAACTGTTGGGCTTCTGCACTACACTGTAACATTCCTAGGTTTAAGATGAAACTTAGCCAACATACAGTTCCTGACATGAAGGGTTTTTTTTACATCACAATCTTATAATGCGGTAAAGAAGGGTAATGTTTAAGTTGCTGTTTCCCTAAATGTTACTCTATGACTTTTTGGCACACAGAAAAGATAGACAAGAAACTTTGCTGCTATAGTGTCATGAATGCAGTATCTTTTGTTCATGGAAAAGATTTTTTGATTTGAATGTATTGAGAACATTATGAAATTAAATGAATAATGTGCTTTCTTTTAAAAATATAACTAATTATTTTTTAATTGTGTAAAATGGTTTTTGTCTCTTGTTAGTGGATTGTTTTTTGTACTGGTGTGGAACTAGTTAAATGTCTATTTACTATGCTTTACCAAAATCTGTCTCTTTTTCCAAAGGGGCATTCCTTCCTTCTCCTTCTACCTCCATTCCTTACAATTCCACTGTCTTTTTTACCCTTTTCCTCACAAAATAAATCCACCCAATAGCCACAACCTTGCTTGCTGGTTCTCCAACGTCATACTAATTTTCCTATGACTATTTTTCCCATTTCCTTGTGATATTCCCGATATACTCATCCTTCCTATCCCATTTTTCACAATTTTAGTCCAATTTGTTTCAATTTTTTTTAATAGAACCTTTTCTGATTTTTTTGTGAAATTGAGAGCAATCCTGAAACTCATTTACCATTGTGATAACTGGTGTGAAATCAATTATAAAATGAACTCTATAAACATCTTATACTGCTTGAAGGTGAGGTCATCTTTTCAGGTAACATTGTTGAGAAGAGTCTACTCATTTCTATGAGTAATTAAAGGTTGGAAGTTTTATATTTAAAAGGAAAACTCATTGTGAAATCAAAGAACTGGATTTCAGTAAAATACTGAATTCAGTAAAATAAGTAGATGGAATGTTGCCTGCAGTAGGGAGAACATTTAAAAGTTGGCATGTTTAAATAAAGAATCTAATTATCACATTACTTTGATATCAGTGCATTATAAAATTATTAAAAGTGTCATATAACATCTCTCCGTCAAGCAGTTCAAATGTTTTGATTCCTGTAACAGGGTTTGAAATGGTCAAGTTGTATTTGGAATGACAGTAGTGCACCCACAGTGATGTCTGTGTGTTTCTGTAGAAACCACTGAGAACAGGATTTGTCGCAAACTCAAACCAGAGTGAAAAGGGTCAGTTCTGCAAAAAATGCTTCTGGGTAAATTTACCCTTAACATGACACTATGGAAGTTGATAGAATTTAGCCAGAGACCAGCCAACCCTGCGAAGCATCTGCACCACAGACTTTTTTTAGAGAGACTATGCTGATGTACTCTGCTCTCACAAAGTTACTTCCAACCAGTGACAAATTTTGTAAGGGAGCTGACAAATTCAGCTTAGTGTCCATATGCACTTCAGTACTACCACTTAGAACAAACAGGAGACCTCTTGTTTTGGACTGTGGATTGGGAAGATTTGCAGATTTGCCTCTGTCTCAAGTAATTGATGATTTCAAGCCCTGTTCTAAGATTCAAAACATTCATAATGCTGATATACCAACACAAACTGATACCTACTGATTGCAGTTCTTGCTTGTGATCATATAATTTATTTTTCCACATAATGCACCATCCAAACCAGAACACAGTGGTAAGTGTCCTTTCAGCTCTCCATTGGCTTATAAAGAAAACCCAAAACTTTTAAACCAATCTTTCTTTATTTTTTTTTTTTCCAAAAGAATGAAACTTGTTTTATCCAAACCATTGTATCCACAGGGGGAAAAGGGAAAGAAAGGCAAAAAGGGGCCTAAAGGGGAGAAAGGAGAACAAGGTGCTCCTGGATTAGATGCACCTTGCCCGTTGGTACGTCTCACTTGCATATTGGACAATCAATTGTCCTGCTGTAGACTGATGGAATAAAAATGAGGGGAGAGGAGCAAGCAGCAGTTAGTGTCAACTGCTGCCCCTTTTAATGCAGCCTTGTCTCAAGTTCCAGCAAATTCTAGAGCAGACTTTGTCAACCTCCTAACTTGGTTTAAAGCACTAGACTTCTGACCTTCAGTCCAAATTTGCGGGTTTTACAGGTGTTTATTTTCTGCCAAGCATGTTAGAAAGGAACCTAGCATGGGATGTGCCAAATTCAGTGCCCCACAGATTGAAATCACACCATGATGGTCAGCTTGCTCCTCTTGCCTCTCTACTGTTATTTGTTCGCTCCAGATAAGTCAATACTGAAGGTATTTCCTTGACAGTAACATTGCAAGTTAATCTTTACAAACAGGGATTCCGTGGAATTAAGGGGGAAAAAGGGGAGCCAGGCCAGCCTGGCCTTGATGGGCTGGATGCCCCTTGCCAATTGGTACAGTATTTCTCTTTCCTACCAACCCTGCATGCAGTTCCTTTGTTTGTAGTCAGCCATTCTCAATGTAATGTTTTTTTGAGCTGACCTTACATTATTCACCTAACACATGCATGTGCATGGACAAACCAGCTGCTTCAGTGATCATAACTGCAAAGAACACACATTTTTTTTTTGTTGACACCTCAAACCTAACTCTCAACAGTTTGCTCCCACATCGCACAGCAAGTTATAAGTTTGTGTCCTTCCCACATTTTCCCTGAGATTCACTGGTTTGTTATTTTCCCTCACAAAGTTCCTGTTGCCTTACTCACCCTAAATGCAAGTTTACGTAGAAATCCAGCACAATCTCCCACTTCTAATCAAGTCTGATGACTTCTGTCTGCACTGGCTCAGTTCTTCATCCTAGCCTGGTCCTACAGCTGCTCTGCACCCTGGACTTCCTTTCAGATCCATGCAGTCTTAGGTGCATGATTTCATTATTTGGTCAAAATGAGAGTACAAAATGATGCAAATATTATTCCTAAATATCAAGTCACAGGTTTCCAGTAAGCCAGGCTGGAGCCTGATATCCCAGACCTTACGCAAGTAATATTTTTGGTGTCTGGTCTGTTCATCAAATAGTATTTAAACAGATCTGAAAACAAAAAATTTACCTGAGGTTCATAAGAAGATAATGGTCTGCAGCCCACACCCTCACTGTCTCTGTTATTTAACGTCTTCAATTTAATGGTCTTACCCTTGGAACTTACCTTCCTGGAATACACACGACACTCCTTATCCTATGTTAGCATGAATTCAAGTTCCCACCTATACTAAAATATTACCTGTTGACCCTTTCCCTTGTACCAATATGGCAACAGTGATTTTTATTTAATGGCAAAGTAAGTTTCATTTATTTTCCTTTCTTTTTTCTTAAAAAAAAAAAGAACAGAACATACACATTTCCTAAAGATACAACGAAGATTTTCTTTTGAATTGTTCCCAGTAAAATTTGATCTGCATGTTCTGGTACTGTTTTGTGGTTAAGCACGGTTCTCTAAGATGAATGTTAAATTAAGTAGATTTATTTTCAATTATAGCACTTCTAATTTGATGTTAATGAATTTTAATCTTAAATACATAGTCCATTCAGATTATTCCATAGCTCATTTTGTTTGCTTCCAATTAATGGTAACCATATTTCATATTTTGTTGGGGATAAGCATGCTTTTGTAATTTAAAAATGTTTGTCTCTGTATTATCACTTATATCTGGAGATTCACTAACGATCATTGATAGATAAAAAATATTCTGTTTATAGGTAATGACTAGAACAAACTGCTAAGAAAACTTTGCTGTTTCTTGCTTTAGGCAGCAAGCTGTTTCCATCAGATTGCATAGAATCATAGAATAGCAGGCACATTCAAAAATTCTCATGAACCACAGTCTTCACATGTAAATTCAAATAATAATTATTGTTATTTTATAGTCCAAAAAAGTGTAAAGGCCAGATTTTTTTTCTTTTTTGCTCATGAATAGTCTAGTTACATCATACATGCTCCTAATTCTGAGTATATAACTCTCTGGATAAGCCCTGTATAGCCATGTAAATTGAAATTAGTTCCATGAAAACAAGTATGACCATGGTCAAAAGTTGGCTCTGATCTTACTAGATGCATGGAGATATGTGAAAGTAGGGTGGTGACAGAAAAGAAAGGGAGTAACTCCCACTAATGTAAGAAGAAATTAGATGGCTATATTGTCCAAGTGATAAATTAATCTGTGCTGCTGTACTGCCCTGAGCCCATCACTGTTTTCTTCCACTTTGTCACCTGAGATATGTTCAGGCCTAAGGATTTTGCTGCTTCATTCAAAAGCTAAGCATGACAGTGAACAAAAAAGATTCTACTCAAATATGAGTCTTGTTGTCTTATCATTGGGTTTACTTTGTACTAGGGGCCCATTAAATACAGAGTTTAAACACAAATACCCTCCAGATAAAAGTGATAATATTTTCTTGCTCATTGATTTTTACAATCAGCTACAGATTGTTGTGAATAACAAATTATATTTATTATATTTTATTATATATTTAAAATCATACGCAGTCTGAGCTCTAACAGCAATAAGAAACCAATGAAGATATTCTAATGATTTAGGAAAAATGAATCATTATGCAGAGGGGCACATGTATGTATTTACAGTGTAAATTTGTTTTTCTTTCACCTTGAGAACAAGAAAGTAAGTTAGAAACTGGTAGCTACTTACCAGCTAGAAAGTCAGAGCTGCTTTAGCTGTCCTAACAGCTATGAAGAAATATCTATCCTATCAAACTTAACTATGCTCTCTTTATTTTTTTTTTTTTACTTTCTCCCCTTGAAACAGGGCCCCGATGGATTACCAATGCCTGGATGTTGGCAAAAGGTAGGATGGGCAGAGCTTTTACTTTTTGGGGGCAGTACATCTTTGACACACAGAAAAGCCTGCCACAGTCATACTGAGCCCAATCAGGATATACCTCAAAGCTTCTTAGATAGATATATGCAGCAATGCAAAACAAGACCTCCCACAACAGTAGTTGGCCTGATGAGGTAGTAATATCTATGTAGAAGTAATAACTTCTTGATGCAGTATTGTAGAAATAGTTTGCTTTAGATTTCTGGAAAGTCCAAGACTTTTCTGCTTCATATGAAGACCCACACATCCTTTGATTTCTGCACATGATCAAAGCTTACTATTCTTTATAAAAGCTTATGGGTATGACACTTTTATCAGATATTTATCTTGACCTACTATGATACAGTTTTCTGAGATACCTAGAAGAGCAGTGTGTCATGCCTTTCTGTTTTGCCTGCCTTTCTGTTCTTCAACACATACTCCTGGCTATCATGTTCTATGCTAATGTTAACTGGCAACATTATTTCAGTAAAGATTTAACCTAGACAGTGCTAGATTTAAAACTATAGCACTCAGAATAATGTAGGTGGAGGGATACTGGCATGTAATGCATTAGAAAACAGAAAGCGTAAGTGAAATCCTGGGTGCATTTATCTCTGAAGCAAAGCTAATGTTGAGGAAACAACTATCCATATTTGTAACTCTGCCATATCTATGTATTTGGAATAGATATCTGAAATATCAATTTACTAATTTGATTAATCTGTATATTTTTTTGTCTCTGCAGTGACGAATCTAACCATACAAGCATGAAGTTGTGTATATAGTGCACCACTTTTTGTATTTATAGTTGAAAACTGAAAATTTGATTTTACAAGTCTGAGATATGTTTACATGTAGCTGCTTTTTCTTGTTTGCGATAGTCCGTGTGTACATCTGGTTTTCACTTACATCTGCAGTTAGATGGTATATAACTGCAGGGTAAACCTGCAAAGATTCTCTCTTTCATTAGAGAGAGATGTCAATACAATGATCAATAATAGAAATCTGATTATTTCTGTAAATTCTTATATTTTGGCTTGTGGACCTGCATGGACAATGAGTGCCATGAACTAGTTTACAAGAAATTGTGACCAAATAAGAGCAAAATGCTACGAAATGTACTGTACCAGCTGCCATTGAAGTTTACTGACTTGGCTTCCATGTCCATCTTAAATACTTCACTAATTCATGCCACATCTGCTTGTGTGGACTAAAAGCATGAGTTTGTGTGCCAAACCCGCTTGTTGTATGATCACGTTATGTACTAAATGGCTACTCATGGTGACTTTTGATTCCAGTTTCTGAATCATTTCCTTTTGTCATCCCAAGGGAGTCACACCATGGCTCATTGCTAAAAAGAGATAAACCAGAGGAGGATAGAAAGAGCCCTTGAATTTTTGGAGAATAGAGTTCCAGCTGCAGGTGGATGGCTTCCAGTGTTGCGGGTTATTTGGCCCCTTTGATCAAAGAGGGTCCCGCCTGTTAATCAGCATCAGTTTGCCTTGCACTGCTCAAGGTCGTGAAGACATTCACGACAGGCCCTGTCGAGTCCTTAATCAAGAAGGAAAGAAGTTTGAAGAAGAAACCAGACTTCTCTGTGGGTTGATTGAAAAGGTTACAGTGGTGCTGCAGGGATCGATTCTCCATGGCAGACACCACCTGAGACCGGAAGCTTCTCAACCTTACCCAAGGATGGACAGAGAATGTGCTCTGCATATTGTATTTTGGGACTGCTGGAGGAAATAGCATTCTTTAGGAGAGGATGAATCCGAACATCCTCCAGTGGAGGAGGATAATGGAACTGACCAG
The DNA here is from genome assembly GCA_032466535.1 of Forpus xanthops. Lineage (NCBI taxonomy): Eukaryota > Metazoa > Chordata > Aves > Psittaciformes > Psittacidae > Forpus > Forpus xanthops. The sequence goes on along the minus strand of JASSUY010002702.1, from coordinate 31,970 downwards.
AAACATATGTACCATGGTGTGATTTTCAGGTGATTCAGTTTAAATTACACAAAACTAGCAGAACTTCTCTGCAGAATTCTGGAAGCTATGGTTAATTTTGTTTTCTTTTCCTGTAACTGTTGTCATAAAGGATGCATTTCAATGATCTGTTCAACATTTGTGATGTTGGCACTGAAGAAAATACTTCAAGCTAGACATGCATCTTGTTTCAGTATTAAGTTTTTATTTTAGAGTCTTTGAAGCCTTTAAGTCTAAAAAAGAAAATAGTTTATTTTTGTGTTTCACAAGTTGATGTATACATCTTGTTCTTTTTCTGCTGTTATAGTGACCTTACTGGACATTATTACTCAAAAAACATCGGAGAAACAAGTCTGTGTGATTACCACTGCACACTTGTTACCGCACTACACTGTTAAAGGTGTTGGTATTTCTCCATTTCTGTTCAGATTACTAGCTTTCTAGTGAAATATGGGCAAAGTTTTGCTTCTCCACTTTTTTATTGTTAGAAATACTGAATTTGTGCACATTTGTAGTTTTTGCCATGAGATATTTCTTCCAGTTTTGAGTCTTCATATGGTGCATTGTAGTTAGAGAGGCTAGGTTATGAGAAATGGCGCCATATTTGGCATATGGAAGTTCTTTTTATAGCATTTCCATTCCTAGTGTATATAGCAGGATGATCACAAGCTTTTGTAGTTGTGTTTCTGAGAATTATCTTTCATACGTAGGCCAAAACTAAAGTTGAAGAAGACAACCTGTGTCCATTCATGTGCGGGCACCTTACCTTTCTTGGAATGCATGGTTTTGCTTACTCCATCATTTCTAAATCACGTGAAGATGGAGACTTGGTGTGGTTGCACTTTTCATATTCATTCATTATCTCAGATCAATGGAAATGCCTCTATAATGTGATCTTTCACTTTGCTAAATCTTGTCATTTTGCTGTATTAGAGACAAAAAGAGCTTTTCAAGATAGGAAATCTTCCACAGATTTTTTAAAACTAAAAATTAATTTTGTGTTCTCCGTCTGGTAGTACCTTACTAATAAAAACAAAGTTCCAACATATATATACGGAATATATATATACTCACTGCTTCTATCCATCTTTCCAATACTAAGAAATAAACAAGTGCTCACAGATACAAGGGAAAATGGTTTTATTTGCTTACATTTTCAGAGATGCAAGTATTGGCCTGTTTAAATAATTATCACTACAATAGTGAAAGCCTTCACATGGCATAGACTGAATATAAGGTGTTAATAATCAGTGTTACAGTAGTAATGTGAATGAAGAACTTTCCAGAAAGGGCGCAAGAGGAGAACTACATGCCCTTCAACTTGCCAGTTTTAGTCTGCTTGTTTAAGAAGCACTATCCCAAAATCCAGCAGGCTGAGGAGCAAGCTGCCTGCCTAACAAAAATGTTTCTTACGCCTTTATTCCTAGTACCTTTGGCTGGGTATATTACAGATGTGAAAACTAGAAGCTGAATGTTTTTATCAAGTAGCAAATAGTGGCAATCATACAGTAAGATGAATACTCTGTCCCTCAGAGTATTCAAATGCTTAATCAAGCAGGATGTTTCTTATCTGGCTTTATGTTTTAGCAGTTCCATATGGAGACTGTCGAGAAACACAGGTTATTTAAGAGCAACAAGAGCTATTAAATGCACACTGTCATTAGCACTCTCATTTTTAAAATCTGTATATCTATATTTTTAAACTGTCCTCATTGCATCCCTTTCTTCATGCATCAATAAAACTGGCAGAATCTTGATTCATTTCCTCATTCAGAAAATATTTATAGATATTGCTGCTAAGCGTTAGTCATTACTCAATTAGACAAAACTCAATTTTCCTTTAACTCCCTGACACTGTGACCCTGCTGAAGAAACACTTCATCACCTTTACTCACTTTCTTTTTCATCTTACAATTTCTTTATTTAATTCCCACCAGGAAGGAATACTCTTTTCCCGAAAATAATGTAACTCATATTTTTATGCTTCTGTATCTTTCAGTATTATCAGAGGTTCATTCCATTTAAATGGCCATGGGTGTACAAAAAATAAACAATTTAATTTGACATAAAGCAATTAATTTGACATTAAACTACATACATAGATTTGACATTTGCATTTGCATCTCAAAGATCGACTTGAAGCCTAGCAATATGTTGATAAGTTGCATGTTCAGGACAAGGGGAAAAATAATGCATTGTGCTTAATATTTAATCAAGAAAAGCACCCTGTGAAGACTTGCAATATGTTTATTTTGTTTAAAAAGTACTATTTTTGGTGCTAATAGACCTTTTTTCTTTCGATGGCAAAGCTATAGTTTGAATCGCCTCTGTGTTGTATCTTTTAGTAGCATTCCTCCAGGTAGATATGAATTGTTTTGTTTAGTTTGTGACAGGAACAATAGTTCCTCTACCAGTTCTTTCAGTTGTAGAAATCTGTAGTGGTATTGGTCTACACAGTTTCTGTATCCCTGACCTTTTCAGGTATGACTAGTTCTTGTTCTTTGAGAGTTTTCAGTATTTGTTTCACACCAGGTTTTGTAATCTTCTGTTACTCCAGTATATTATAAACAGATTGTGCAGAGTTCCTGTTACAGAAGCAGCAAGTCTTTGAAGCACTGTATAGAATATGTCTGACATACATGGTCCTTGTCTTCATATTCATAGATTAGCTATGGGGAAGCTTTCATTCAAGATGCTTTGGATACCCTTGAATTTTTTCCTGAGGTAAAGCATGAAATGTTAAATTCATGGAACAATGTATTTTTTTGATTTATATTTTTATTTATTATTGAATTTGATGTCACATTCTGATAGTGTAGCAAAGCAGAATGACACTCTTCATCCAGCTCTTTATATATGTATTTTTAGTCTACCATGTAAGTTGTATGAATGAGTTTCAGAATGATCAAATCCATATACCTGCATGTGTAAAGTACAGAGTTTTAAAAGGGGTAATTCTTAAGATTACTGTACAGTGTGAAAAGTTAGCATTAGCTCCACTGAGCACTATGCTCATGGAAGACTGCATGTGAGCATCAGTTACTCTCCTAAGCCAGCAGAAGAGAAAATGCAACCCCAAATGAGATGAGCAGACCTTTGGTCCTTGTGGCCAGGTGGTGCTGCATAAGGCTGAGGGGCATGTCAGGAGTTGTGGTTTGGATCCTGGATCCCTGGGCTTTTTACTTGGCTGTACCTCCCTTTCCCCAGCAGGGAAATGGGACGAGTGATGCATTCTTCCCTTGCAAAGGGATTTGAGACATGCAGAAGGAAGGACCCAGGTATTGATGCTTAGTAACAAGGGGAATATCATCAACTTTAACAGTGGGGTTTGACTGAATCAAGACCACTTCAGTGAGTAAAAACTGCAGAGATACTCCCAGTCTATTGAATGTGATGAACATGTTCAAGGCACACAGCAGTTGACCTTTCCTTTCAAATTTCCTCATTGCTGCTGCTTGACTATCTTAAATTACATTTTTAAATCTCTGTATTTTACCTAATGAGAGACAAATTTTCACACTGGAGAGTTACACAAGCCACTAATATCTACAAAGATAGTGGTCAAAAGAAAGCCTAATATTTAGTCATTGCAAAAAAAAAAAATATTTGACTTCAGTGACCAGAATTAGAACTAATAACTGATTTTTATATTTTTTCCTTTCTGCAACTTCCTTTTATGGATCTGAATGTTGCTATGATGGACAAATGAAGATTCGCTTGCACCCTCTGTACTGAGGTATTTTACGTGGTGGTTGGATTCATTAAATGCTGTTAGATACAAGTGCCTGCCACCATCATTTCTGACAGAATTTCAGAAAGATGCTACACAGAGCAAGTGGAGTTTGTATTAAAAAAAAAAAAGTTGAAGTGTTCTTTTTGTTTAATTTTGTTTTTAAATACATCCAATTACCGGTGCTGCTTGGAAATCTAATTTTCTTTGGAAAACAGGGAGCCTTAACTGAACCTGGGACCGTTAGCATTTTACTTGTTTCTATTTAAAAAAAGAAATTGTATGAATTTCCCAGATACCATTGGTACTTGCACACTTCTTGGAAGTATTATGAAGAGTTGAGTTGGTGGAAGAATGTTTTACATATTGTTAACATATATGTGGATATTCTTATATTATTGTACATGTTTGGGAAAATATCACGCAACTTTAAAAATGTTACTAAGATGTATGTATCTGACTTTTTCCTTTGGAAAATATTATATATTTTTATTTGTATTTTTTACTTTTTTAAGTTCATCTATATGTGCTGTTATTTTTGTATTGCAAATGGTCTCATAAGTGCAGTAGAAGAGATAAAAATACAAAGAAAAGTAATTTGGTAAGGATTACAATGCTTGGGGGGAAAAACACATAGGTCAATATCATAATATCAATACTAGAAATATTTTGAGTGTCTTAGAGCTGTAAATATGTCACGAGACCTCTCGACAAGTAGTGTAAAGAATTACAAGGTTTTAATCACCCATTTCAATTTGTTATTAATTACCACTTTCCTGTGGCCTCTGGTCTTGACTTAATTGAAGCCAAACAGCATGCTTTTTTGGTTTTATCATTTAAATTTCTCCTTGTTTTTTGACTGAATACTGTTCTGTTTTCTTTCAGTTTTGTACTTCAGGTTTTGTTTCTTGCTTGTGAGAAGTTGATCTTCAGAATTATTTTTACACTATTTATGATTTATTTTCATAATGTAAAAAGTGTGTAATTATTAAAATATTAATCCAACCACTGATGCTGATTTTGCATAGTTATAATGTTCTTAGTGTTGGTGCAAAACATTGCTCTAGCCTGTCTAGATTGGAAGAAATTTATGCTGCATTGTGCCAATCTGTAGTTTGAAATCTCGTGCAGGTCTTTTCAGTCAGTATTCGCATTCACACAAAAATCAGGGCCTCTGCAACATGTTCCATTTTCCTATAGTGTGCAATAAAAAAATCCCCATGTTGCTTAACTCTTCAAAGTTGAGTCCATTCAGTCATCTTTTTTCTACACACACTAACAGCCTATGGACATCCACAAAAAGATGTAAGGAAAACATTTTTCTGCACTTATTAGAGCCTTTTCTTGCTCTGAAAAAGCTGCAAGTATTTATGTACTAACCAGAAATACAAAATATTGCTTAGACAAGCCCACAGGTACTAAGATCCAAACAAATAAGCTGAAAATCGCCAGTCTCCCCTTTCTATAATACCGAAGGTGAAAAATAAACATGAACTGCTGAGAAATAAACATGTGCCCAGACAATGTCAAGTGCCAGTGCAAGCTAGAAAATGTGAGGGTCTGTTTTACCACAAATCCAGTTTGTTCATAAAAGGTGGAGCATAATGGCATATTGTCAAGCATCCTGGGTTAAGAACACACATTTTTTGCAGAAGTCTCCTTGAACAAAGGACTTTTTTTGAAGAAAAATGAAAGATTGGACAGCAGCTGTAATCATTTCAAAGCATTATTTAAATGTTTGGGTTTTCTAAGTCCCAAAATCTTTCAGACAAACAAAACACTCCCCACTGTTTCTCCTTGCTTCACCTCAAAGTAATGTATTCACCCTACCCCAAGAGAGTATAAGCGCTGTGAGGGTTTAACCTCTACTTTTAACTCTTAATAACTCTTAATCTCTGTACATGTCTCTTAATCTTATCTAGCTTTGTTTTAGAGCTTGGGGGGACTAAAAATAGCTTTGCTCCTTCCTAGATGAGATATTTACAGCTTAACTTGACCAGCATCCCCAAGTAAGCACCCAGCAATGCCAAGTGCAGCTGCTGTGTGCCATGCTGCACGTGCAGTTAGCTGGAGCTAACTGTCCATGGGTTTCTCATTCAGTCCTTGTACTGTCTGTAAAGTCAAACCTCAGCTAACCAATACCATATAGCCTTCACATCCTATTGGACTCATGGGACATGACTTCCCTCTGTCATTCCTTCGCACAAGGGGCTGTCAAAGCATTCATGCTCCAGCAAGTAGTAACAATCAGACCCAAATAAGTATTGAAAGTAAACAAGAGAGAACTTGCCAAAGCAAGTCATGCTCCTGCAACCACAGTCCTTTGTCTTCCCAGGGTCACTGATTTGTCTTCTCTTCTGTTAGCTTCTCCTAATTTCAGCCAGAGTATTCACAGGGTATTCTGCTCTCCCTTCCCCTGGCTGCAGTAGAAAAATACAGTGGCTTGCTCAAAACTTGGAGCTTGAATATATGTGGCTATACGCATGCATAAATAAATTTCCACATGAATACGCATATATCCACATGACCTGTAGTATTCAAGAAAATACTGTACACAAAACTCAGAGATCACAGTCTGCTAGTACAGTTGTACTCAAGCTGCTTTAGTTTGCATCTGAGATCAAAGGCAGACAGAGCTCCTGTCACATCAACTAACATGCAGGTTTTTCATGTGCTTACACCAGGCCAGAATGCTCAATAGCTAATAAACAACCTGATTATCTTTATATACGCAGGTTACAGCTTGACTAAGTTTTCAAAGCACACACACCTAAGCAGAGCAGTCATGAGTTCTCACGGGCATACCTTTGTCCAGCTGCTCCCTCCTGGAGCCAAAAAGTATCTTGGAACTTTTTGCACGTTTTTAGAATTTCTCTTCTCTTTGGCATATTAAGATTGTTGTGATGTAATTGATGCTGGTTGAGATAAAACTGATAAAAGCAAATACAGCCAAAAAAATACATAAAGTATCAACTCTCCATTACATCAATTAGGTTGTATCAGAAAGGTGTGTATATAATTTCCATTTAAAGATATGGAACATTCATCACTGAAATGATCCTCAACAAAAGTGATTCAGGACCCAGCAAGTAAGTAAATGGTTCTGGAAAGTGATGCGGCCATGAAGCTCAGTAAGTTAACTTAACCTCACTCTTCCCTACCTTCACCTGTGCCTATTTGTACTCAATTAACACACTCTGAGTTCCACTGACTTAGGGTTGATCACCACACCAACTTGCAGGCAAGTCCATTCCCCATTCAGCATAAATATCAAGCTGGCTATCCCTGGGAAGGTGCAGGTAAGTATGGTTCATCAGTCTTTACCTTTCTGTACTGAAATGGATCTTCAGTGCAGATCATTTGCCACTGACGATCTATAATGGGTTTGTTTCTCCCCTATGAAGATAGGATGAGAGAGTCGGGACTGTTCAGCCTGGAGAAGAGAAGGCTGCGTGGAGACCTCATAGCAGCCTTCCAATATCTGAAGGGGGCCTATA
>JASSUY010002702.1:0-24625 GCA_032466535.1 Forpus xanthops | reverse complement strand
CTTAAACAGGGGAAGTTTAGATTGGATCTGAGGAAGAAATTCTTTCCTGTAAGGGTGGTGAGGCACCGGAATGGGTTACCCAGGGAAGCTGCGAATGCTCCATCGCTGGCAGTGCTCAAGGCTGGGTTGGACAGAGCCTTGGGTGGCATGCTTTAGTGGGAGGTGCTCCTGCCCATAGCAGGGGGGTTGAAATCAGATGATCTTAAGGTCCTTTCCGACCCTAACTGTTCTATGATTCTATGAGCCAGCAACAGATTGTTCTTCAGAGGTACAGTAACTCCTTAAACAGTTAAATAGGGAGACAAAAGCACCTTAATTGGATACTTTGAATAGCTCTTAGAAACAGTTATTCCTTTTCATCATTCATATAGGGAGCCAGGCTGCTGGTTGCTAATACCCTGCCAGCAAAAAACCCGTAGCCAAATGTGGGAAAAAAGTAATTAAAATGTTCAGAAATCAGACAGAGAAAGCACCATGTTTCTTAAAAACAAACAAAGAAACAAACAAAAAACACAAAACAAACAAACAAAAGTATGAAAACAACCCCCACCTATTTTGATAATTCTTCATAACATGGAGAAATAGCTGCTAGTGTTTACTCCACAGCAGAACAAGACCAAGTGGAAGAAGACTAAACCAGCCAAGTGACATGCTGGGAAGCTCTGTCTCAAGCAGGATCACACTGCTACATGGAGAGGAAAGACCTCCTCTGCTCTACACAAGTCTTCGCAGGCTTGATCCTGCTGATAATATCAAAAGCACATGCAAGAACCATGAGCCAAGAGGGCAGGCTATTTGCTTGGTTATTAAGCTTCTTTCCATGACTGTAAAGAAACAGAGTAGCAACCCTCCCCCAACAAAAAGCTACTTCACTTACCACTCTGATCTTTCCTTATGAAGTTTAATATTGACTCAAGCAATTATTAATCCAGCTGTGAATAAACTTGCTTTTGTTAAACCTGGGACAAAATCTCCCAATACAAGCAGGGCTGGCTACTGATGCATGCCTGTAAAGGAGTAAGAGCACAGCAGCCTGCATATCCCTTAAATCTGTTTGTGGTCCAGGGTTTCTGTGAAAGCAAGATCAGGCAGGTCAGCATAGACAATTGAAATTCTTCCACGTAACTGCTCCCAGCAGCCTCAGAGGAGGAGCAAGGCTGTGCTGGGCACCAACAGAGAGCAGGCACTGGTGAGTGTGGGGAAATCATCTCTCCAGAGACACTTTTCGAATCAAAGTACCAATGTTCCTGCCTTCCTTTATGTTACTATCACAAAGGGATTGCACTTAGGACCAGTATATAGTGTGTATGACTGAACCACATCTACTCTATTCTAAGTATGATTCCCCAGCTTTCGGAGATATGGCCAAAATGGAAAAGCACTGCTGAAAGCATTCCTGGCAGGTTCTAGCCAGGCTTGATTTGGATGTCAGCAGATCTAAATGCCTGTTACCTTCTTGAGACTCATCAGCGAATCTCATTACTGGCTCTACAATACTGCCCTAGCTGACAGCTTTGACAGCTCTTTTCTGTCTCTTAAATCCATGCCTTCTTCTGCCTGGGCAAGGCACTGAAGATCAGCAGCTGCTGTCTCTGCTGGGATGTAGAGGTGTTGCTACTGGTGCCTCCTACCACTTCTGTGACAGGGCTGTTCTGTTGGTTGGATGAGGCAAGGTTTCCAATGGAGCAGGAATGTGAAAGCTGGGGAGCTTCAAAATTAACACTGTCTGAGGAAGCTCAAGAAAATGTAGGAAAATAAATGCTTGACTACAGAAGCAGAAAGGTGGGTTACTGGCAGAGACACAAAATATGTAAAAATCAGGAAGTGTTTCTTCCGTCTGCAAAATTTGGGATGACTGACTGGATACTGATCTAGACAAGACAAGCATCATCAGCCCTGGAAGTTGTGTGGCTTTATATACGCTCTGAAATCTCTTCCAAACATAGCTCTGCAGGTGGCATAGACGAGCTACAGATGGGGCAGCAGGGATGTGGGCGCAGGTTTTGCTGCTCTCTGCCCATGCAGCTCAAGGAGCAGCCTCCAGTAGAGGAGAGAGTGCATCTTGGCAGGGAGAAGGTAAAGCTAAAGGGCTCCACCAGGAAATATTCTGAAATGCAATGCCTCTTGACGTGAATTCTGCCTTTCTTCACTGCGTAATTATCTTTTCTTTTTTCTTACAGGCTTTGATGTCCAATGAGATGGTTATCAAGGGTGACTGTGAAGCAATGCCACGTTCAAGCAAATTGCTTCTATATTGACACTGTGGTTAGAAGGAGATCATAGGACTAGTTATACTTAGGTCTTGCCTAGACTGAAAAAGGGTGTACCAGTGCATCAGAGCACTAGGGATACAGCCCTTTCCTGCTTATGTGTATAAAAACATTGAAATCCATAGCTCTTCATAGTTTGCCCCACTGTACAAGAAATGAGGATACTGGCTTTGATGGATGTATACAGTTGTCTCTCAGCCTACACTTATGGACAGGTTCAGGGAGATAAGCACCTGTAAAAGTCCCTGGATTATGACACTAAGTTAGATCTAAGAAACTGCTTGGTGCCCGCCTGAGGGACGTGCGCCGCACAAGTGTGCTGTCCCCCCGGTGACCGGGAAAAGGCGAGCAGCCGCTGGCCAGTAGCCTGCTGTCTCTGGGAAAGGGGTAGCCGGCTGTTCTCCCTCCGCAGCAAGTCGGTTGTGCTGCAAGCTTGGTCCGCTCTGCACCGCTGGAAAAGCTCCGGGGGAAGGGGGCATAGATAGACAACGAGCATGAGTTGCCTCCTCCTCCCCCACCAAAGAAGCCCCGAGGAGGGCAGTGAGCGGCAGGGACGTGCTGTTCTGTTCTGTTCTGTCCCGTCCCGTCCCGTCCCGCCGGGGAAGGCGGAAGGGGACAGGCAAGGAGGAGGAGTTTGGCGGGGAGCAGAGCCGGTTTAAGAGGCTGCGAGCCCCCCGGCCGTGCCGCTGCGCGCCCCGCAGTACTGAGCCGTACTGTGCCGCATCGTGCCGTGACGGCGGGATGGAGGAGCGCTACAGCAAGGCTGAAACCCTCGCCCTGCGGAGGAAGCACATCGGGTAGGGGCTGGGAGCGCGGCCGGGGGCGGGAGGATGAGGTGGAGGAAGGTCTCCGGCAGCTGCACTGTCCCCTCCCGGCGGTGCCGCTGCCCGAACGGCTCCGCTGAGCACTGCTGGCGGCTGGCAGCGCTGGGCATTTCCTTCGGGAGCGCCGGGAGGGGACACGGCTCGTCAGCCCTACATCTTCACAGATCTTACGTACGCCTCTAATTCCCCAGGCGGTGGGAGGATGCAGTCATTCAACACAGCACATCAAACCCGGCATCACTTTTTTTAGTGGTCAGAGCAAGCAACCTGAGTGCGGTACCCCGGTGTATGTCTGAAATGCAGTTGTGCAGGGTTTTGGGGTTTGATTTTATTTTGGTTGGTTTGTTTTTGTGAATAAACTGCATGCTCCTGGAAAACAGACATCTCTGTTAAATGAAGCTGAGGAGTTTTCTTAAGCTAAGTGGGAGAAATACAGAAAGGCTGCTGGCAGCTGTCACCTGAGCAATATTCCTGGCTATGCACTTATCTGATCCCACTGTGTTGCAATATTAGTTACACCAGAATGTGCAGCTGTAATTCTTTAATTCAGTAGGTGTTGCCACGTGAAAATAAGTCTAGATTGTTAAACCCAGTACTGGCTATTTGCAGACTGCATCCTAAATGTGTGTGCTCGGCAACCAAAAAGAAATCAGACTGACCTGCTGTAGAAGAAAAATCTGTTGTCAAGAACTGGCCAGTGATGATGATGGTGTGCATTGCTTTCTTTTAAAGTGTACCAGAGAGTAGCTGAAGATATCAGAATAGATCTATGCAATGGGGCTAGAAATCGTGAGAAAGAAAGTAAAGAACTTCACTTTCTCAGGTTCACATTTAGGCTTTACAAGTTCGGAATCTTAAAATACCCAACAGTAACTCTTAAGTTACCTGGAAACAACTGTGTTTATTCAAGGTCACATAAACATTACCAGAAGTTCAGAAAGCTTTCCTTCTACTCAGTAATGTCATTCAACATAATTACATTGGCATGTTCCCTTTGGGGAGTGAGAGAGGCAGAGAGTACTTTGGATGATTTTACAAGGAGTTTAAATGTTGCTGGAAATGATGTAGGTTACTATAAAAAGCTGGTTTTAAAGATTTTCTCCAAAGCAGTCCGGGAGAGATAGTGAGGGTTTTAAGACCTACTCAGTACCTCTGAAAATAAAGCTTACAAAGCATTAGTGTTTTGTTCTTGAATGTGATCTCTATATGGTAAACATCCATTGCGTAATGAGGTTTTGGCCATAGTATAAACCAGTGTTTAACAACATAACTTTATTCCCAGTGAGTTAGTTGCCAATACATGTTTGTAAGGCATGTAAACAAACTGGGCTACGGCTGAGAAACACAGCAGGACATATAAGGACCTGGAATGACCTGCAGTCACTATTATGCTCCTGTGAAATCACTTGCAGACAGAATCATGCTTTGAATAGACCCTTATTAAGGGAACTTCTGTTCCCACTGTGCCTGAGGAGGGGCATGGAAGCAAGCTCCACTTGCTCACTGTCCTGATTTAAGCCAGGACACCGACCATCTGAACCACTCACAAGCTCATTGCAGAGGGAGGCATCCCTCCCCAACACTCAGAGGAGGGGAAGCAACTAAGAAATCTAAAAGTATGTTATTTTATAATTTTTAATTTTGTTTTTAGACCTTCCTGCAAGGTTTTCTTTGCCAAGGACCCTCTGAAGATAGTGCGTGCTCAGGGGCAATATATGTTTGATGAGAAAGGAGAAAAATACTTAGACTGTATCAACAATGTTGCACATGGTAAGCAGATTAACCTGTAAGACTGGTCCTATTCCTTGATTTCCAATAGGGATCACAACATACTTCTTCCAAGTGATGATGTTTACAGCGCTGCTCTGAATCTCCGTGTGGTTCAGTAACTGACTGCTTGCTAATAATAACTAATTATTTTCCTCTCTAGTTGGCCACAGTCATCCGTATGTGATAAAGGCTGCAACAAAACAGATGGAGCTGCTCAATACAAATTCCCGGTTCCTGCATGACAACCTTGTTCAGTATGCACAGCGTCTCACAGCCACCCTGCCGGAGAAACTCTCTGTTTGCTATTTTGTTAATTCTGGGTATGTGTGACTGGTTTTTTTCCATTATGACTCCTTTGCAGCTGTTGAGATGGACACTCAGAACAACTTGATCTAAATCTTACTAACTAGGACTTTAGTAATAAGCAACAAAAATATTTCCAACAAAATAAGCAACAAAAATATTGGTGTGCTGTCATATTTAATGTGCTTAACGCAAGACAGCTAAAACATAAAACTGGTTTGCTGAAAGCTATGCAAAGAAGGGGGAAAAAAAGCAAGAAAAGCAAATTAGACTGCAAATTGGTAAATGTTAGGTACAGAGTAGTGAATGCAATCTGTAAATTGACATATGACCTGGAAAGGAGTAGTCTTTTTTAGGCGATCCGTTTACTCAGTGATTGCTTACTTTGCCAGAACAGACAACCTGCAGGGACTTGTGAGCAGAAGGGCTGTTACAGGGCAGGCTAGAAGTCTGAGTCTTCATCTGAGGAGCATATTTACATTCTCTGATGCCTGATGGTGTAAGCGCTGGGGAGGACAGAGACATCATGGAGGGTGGGAGATGGGGTTGGCATGCTATAGCTTTCTGAAGGTTTGTGGCTGCATTGCACTCCCAGCTGCAAAGCAGTCTGACTTGTACCAGAGGAGGTAAATGTCTACAAGCAAACTAGGGAAAAGAAAGAAAGCATCTCTTTGTTTGCTGTTTATACAAAGAGCCATTTTTTCTTTGCCCTCTTACATGGCATTTAGTCTCAACCTTAGCACTGTAATCTGTATGGTAACAGAGCCTGCTGTGTTATTATATCCATTAATCCCATGCTTCGCCTTCTGTATGAGAATGCCATTTTAATTGAAAGTCCTTTCTCGCTGTTTTGTGGCTGTGTCTGTTATTACGCAGGTCTGAAGCAAATGATCTTGCTTTACGACTGGCTCGGCAGTATCGTGGGCACCAGGATGTGATCACCCTTGAAAAGTAAGATCACAGAGCAACTTATATGAATGCAGCCAGCAACTCCTGCCTTTACTTCAGAAGTGGCTTTGCAGTAACCCCCTGCTGCTTGTACTCCACTGCCTGCTGAAAGAAAAGCTTTGTTGCTTTCATATTAGAAGAGGTCAGGAAATCCCTTTTCCACATTTGGATAAACACAAGTCTTGAAGATCTCTGAAAAAATAAGCTTGTCAGTACCTCAAAAGGTTGATAACCTGTTACAGGACAATTCCCACAGAGACTCCTGAAGCAATTCAGGTCAAAGTCTTGAATGTGGGTTTCCAACATCAATGAGTGGTCTGGCCACAGGGCTGCTCTGGAAAAGGGCTTTCTGTCCATCACACACTACTGGACATGTGTCTATTTGTACAAGTAAATATTCAGTGGGCAAGAAGATCCTGTAAGTCTGCAGTAGTGCTGCACTGGTGCTCAGCTCTCTTTCAGTGTACACAAGTATGTGCACAAACCCAAGCAGCTCCAAAATCAGGAGGCACTGAGCAAGCTATTACCTATGGGGAAGATGGTTTCCCTTGCTGAGATGCAGCTGTAGGCTTGGGTGTTCTTCTCAGGTTATGATTAGAAAGTTGAGCCAGAGCAACTGCAAGAGCACTTGTCTCTATTTGAGTGGCACAAAACTTGTTTGACTAAGCCATTTTCAGATCTCCGTTAGCCTTCCTTGACTCATGTGGCCAAGATGTGGAGCTATTGCGAATAGCTTCCACCAGGAGAGACTGAGGATGGAGCTGGCTCTGTCACTGTTTTACTGCAACATCTTCCTGAACACTGCAAGATATTTCTTTGCCCTGGTTCCCACACTCTGTAGGCTTTTACACCACAGCTGCCATCCCAGTCAAGGAAGTCTTCCTGTCCTTTCTTTGTGTTCATTAGCAGATTTTCTTAGCCAATAGAAAGTTGTAAAGAACACAGAGGAGTTCAAACACATCCTCTCTACCCTATTTGTGTGCTATTAAGAGATTGTGACATGTCTTTGGTTTAGTTTGACGTTCCCTTCACTTCAAGTTCATGGCTAAAATAGAATGTTTATTCCCTGAATGAAGCTGCTACATGCTTTAGGCTCAAAAGACTGTTTCCTCATTTCTAAATCAAATTGGCCTTGGTAGTAACCAGCTTTAGAATACTCTGTGATATAAGGCTTTCATACTCAAACAATATTGATACTTACCCTGAGAGTGGCTTCAGCCAAACATTCTAGCCTGTAAGGTCTTCAGGGCAGGTAGCAGCGTGCTGTTGCTGCAGAAGATCCCCGCCTTCAAATGCAGTGCATGTTCTTGAGTCTCTGCAATGGTGTTGGGGTCTAGTTTGCAAAGCTGGGGTTGGCCAGGGTGGTCCCCAATTGTTGGAAATGAGGGAGCTGGACCATTCTCCTACTGCTAGGTAAGGCTGCCAGGACAGCCACCTTAGAGGTAGTGTGGTCCAGGGAATGTCATCTTGGTCTGTCCCCATGCTGTCACTTGATTTTATGCAAGAAAAAAGCCTCCTGGTTCTAATCTTGCTAGTGAATTAAGTCATTGGCAAATTCACATTGTCTTTGGGAGAAAGACTGAGTAAATTCAATCAAGATCACTTAATAAACAGTGCTACTGTGTTGCAGATACAGTTGTTTATTCTGGATTGTTTATGGGCACAGCTGTAAATTTAGCTCTTTTGTACATTTGGTGAAAAATGACTTTGATATTTAACAATTATACAGTGCTTACCATGGCCATGTTACATCTCTGATTGACATCAGTCCCTATAAATTCAATCAGCTGGGAAAGGACAGCAAGAAGGAGTTTGTGCACGTGGTAAGTGTGTTTTTTTGCTTTATGTCATTTTTGTATTCCTTATGCAGCATATTGAATTACCCGCTTCTGGTAGACTTACATTACACTTCATTCTGTTTTGCTGATGCTTGGCTGTTTGACAGTGGATTAAATACAGTAAAATTGCTTACTTTTGGATTTCTAAGAGGGCATTCAGCTGTGAGGCTGATTTCCTTCAGAATGCTACAAGTTTCTTGAGTCACTGCGCTATTTTTTGCAAAGTTTGAAGAAATTAGCCACTATCTGTTGTGTTAGTTTGGAAGATATGCAGGACATTTGGGTCTACTTCCAAAAGCTGGAAAGGCAGACCCCACAAGTTCACACAAATCTGGGTATCATGCTTGTGGGTGTCCAACTGAGTGCAGTACAGTTTGATTTTCTGCATGATCTTGTATATCTTACAAAGGCAAAAACCATTCTCAGTCCAAAGATGTACACCAAGCAGGTCTTTCCTAGCTAGACCTCCTTGCATTAAGCCCACCGCTGAAGTAGTATCCACCTTTTTATACCACTTCCATTCTCCTACTTACTGAACCATTTGTAGAAGCTGGAAAGTCATACAAATTTGGACTGTTATTAGGACACCAGAAGGGAAGTCACAGACTGGAAAACCTAATTTTCTAGTTGGAGAAATGGATCTTTCTGCAAGAATCTGAAATAAGATGATGGATGAGGACTCAGTATTCTATCTTGGGGGAAGGGAAGGATGGTCTTGAAAGGTGGATGATGTAGGGACAGTCTTGAAAGGTGGACAATGTAGATGACGGCTATTTCAGCAGCTGTTTAACACATCACAGGCCTGGACTGAGTTTAAGCTCTTGTAAGCATTTTTGCAATTCCATGCAGATATTCGGGCTGTATTATTATTATTTTTCTGTGTGAAAAGACCAAAAATGCACAGCAATAGAAAAAAAAGTAAACGTTTCATAGAAGGATGGGCTTAAAAAAAAAAAAAAAAATCAAAAATTGGTCTTTTCAGGCTCCTTCTCCAGATATCTACAGAGGGAAATACAGAGAAGACCACCCAGATCCAGCAAGTGCTTATGCTGAAGAGGTGAAAAAGATTATCGAAGAAACACAGAAGAATGGACGTAAGGTGTGTGTTTTGTGCTTGGTAAATGCTGAGGCTTCATCTGTTAAGTGTGGCATGGGGGCTTGAACCAGGCAACTAAGGACATGTTTCTTTACTCAGTTTTGCTTGCTTCCCCCCATCCTTCATTTTCTATGTTGGGTTCTGTGTTCAAAATAATGGCCCATTTTTCTACCTAATGCTCTTTATCATAGTATTTTTAGGCAACATTGAAGGGACTAATAATACAGATGTAAATAAGCAGATACAACTAAAGCAGTTTGATTTATCATTTCATGCATTGAATCAGTAGATTGTGAATATCTTAGGGCAAGCTTTGAGGTAAGATGAGAAACTGCACAAATTCAAGCAAGGATATATCAAAGTCTCCAGGACATGGAGAAAATATGCTGGATAAAATCTTGATGCATTTCCAGATCTGGTAGCTTAAGGTAACTCTGTAGTCATCTAAAAATGTATACCTTCCAATCATTTTCAATATGACTTTGATAAAAACAGACGATTTCTGAACAAGTTTACCTAAAATGCATGTTAATGTTTTGTATGATGGCTTTACAGTTTTGAGACATGTAGGGCTTTATCCAAAGCCCACTGTAGTCCCAGAAGACTTCAGTGGGATTTGGAACAACATGTTCTCATCTAGCCCAGTGCACTTACATCACTCTTTTAGTTTCTTCATCAACTTTTTTTTATTCTCTACTAACGGATAGTTTTGTTTTTTCTTCCCTTGTTTCCTTTCTTTTGCATATTTCTTAGGTTTTGATGACATAGACCTGTGGCAGGACAAGTTGTGCTAAAAGCTAAGCCTCACATGCTATGGGAAGCTTCGTACTCTTTGGCCGTAGCATGCCTCTTCAAATATAGTGTACGGTTCTTTACACGTTACTGCTCGGCCTTGTTTCCAGGAAGACCGCACCAGCCCAGAGAGACCTCTTGATGCTCAGGGAGGGGTTCACAAGTGGTGTGGGGATCCAATCCCTTAAATAGCAGACTTTTGCTGAGACTTTGGGGTAATATCATATCTCTGCTGCATAGACCTCTGCTGTTGACAAGAAATGAATTTTGATGTTCCAGTGTATCTGATCCGCTGCTCTTACCCTTACTGACTTGAAATTAACTTTCTTTTTCATTCCTAGCAACTGGAATTATTTCATCTATAGAATTTTTCTCCTCTTTTATCAAGTGCCTCATGCTGACATTTTACTTTGTGTAGTTACTTGCATTAAGCAGGGGTGCCCAAAGCGTAGCCTCAGGTCATTTTACAGGTCAGCTTCTGTCCACCTCTGGCTGGTGTTCAAGATTGAAAAAAAACCTGGTCACCACATGTATGCATTACGGGAGAGCCTTGGCATTAAGAAAGTTTCATTAACCTCTTGGGGAAACAAGTTTCACACACAACATGGTTGTGTATCTCCTGTAAATTGAAACCTGTAAATAAGTTTCCAGAGCTCCCAGGAGCCTGATCCAACATCCACTGACATCAGTAAGTGTCTTCCACTTCAACAGCTGTAGGACTAGGGCTTAATATAGGTCCTTGTATTCCTATCAGGTTGCAAAGGTGGCCCTGGCTACTACAAATTTGGGCACCCCAGATTACAAAATGAGTAAATTCTTTAGCCATAGCTGTTCTCAAGAGGCCTCAGTTGTCCAACTCATTGCGTGGTTAAATTAAAGCATACATTGAAACACTTATTTCTAGGTTGCTAGATATTTATGTAAAGGCCAAGTACATGAGGATCATTCTCACCTGCGTTTTTTTCTTGTAGATTGCTGCCTTCATAGCTGAATCCATGCAGAGCTGTGGAGGCCAAGTAATTCCACCTGTGGGCTACTTCCAAAAAGTGGCAGAGTACGTGCATCACTTTAAAAGGGCATAACTGAAAAATGAACTAAAGAAACAGGTTTTTCACTGTAGGCTTATGCAGTCAATTAAGCTATCCCTATCTGCTGGTTTTGGCTATCTGTGATTCCTTTCTACATTTTGAAGAGTATGATTCCACTTCTATTTTTTTTTTTTTATGGAACATTAGCTGACCAATTGTTTTTAACTGGATAATTGTGTTTCCTTTTCTATCTTTAATACTTAGACCAAAAGTTTGATGGATGATGAAGTTGAACCTTCATAGATAGAATCCTGCAGTACCATTACAGTGCCCTGTTTTGCATCAATGTATCATATATTTTTCTTAACATATAGCAAACTGAAAAATTTATCAATTGAAATAGCTGTGTTTCGGCAGACACTTTATTTCTTTTTTCCTAATCTGATCTCTCAATGGATAATTTTTGTAGTAGAAGCTCCCCTGTCCCAGATTGCCTGCTTGATACATGTACTGTAGCACTAGTCATTGAAGCTATTCTATTTGTTTTCAGGTATGTGCATGCAGTGGGGGGAGTGTTCATAGCTGATGAGGTCCAGGTTGGCTTTGGCAGAGTTGGGAAGCATTTTTGGGCATTCCAGCTGCAAGGCGAAGACTTTGTGCCTGACATTGTCACCATGGGAAAGCCCATTGGCAATGGCCACCCTATGTCTTGTGTGGTCACAACAAGGGAAATCGCTGAAAGTTTTGGTGCTTCTGGAATGGAGTATTTCAATACAGTAAGTTTGTATGTGAAAGATTACTTTCTTTTATTTTGGTCTGCATTTAGCAACTAGAAGTTGTTTAGGTGATTCAGCTAACAACTGCATCACTGCATCACATTACTTGAGAGTCAACCACAGTCTAACATCTAAAAGCAAGTGGAGAGGCTTTTAAATATGTTCTGTGTCAAGTGATATATCTTAATATGAACCAGCACTAGCTCTCTGGCAAGCCACGCATTTCAGCGCACATCCATACAGATGTATTCTTCTCTCTCTCTCTCCCTCTCCCTGCTCTGGAGTGTTGACCATGTAAAATCTCATTTTCTAAGACAGGCTCTGTGTTGGTGGCATGTGTACCCTGTCAGACCTTGCTCTGCAGTTGTCACCTAACAAAACCCTAACAAAAGAAAAGGTGTTTGCCACCAAACGTTTGAGGTGCATGCATGCCACAGAGAAGTAGCTTTCTTCCCATTTTCCAAGTCCTTTTCCTGCTCCTGTAACTGAGCCTTCTTCTCAGTTACCTTGAATCCCCTGCTTTTAATGGAGTTTATACCCTCTGGTTCAAGAAATAGCAGAACTGTCTCACACCCACTGCTCTTCACAAAAGTATTTCGCCTGCACAATAGGCAAACCATGAGAGCAGGTTGAACACTTCAACAGTGAAATCTTCAAATTACTGAAACTCAAAGCAGGGGAAGTGGTAGCCCCTCCCTTGGGCCTCTTGCACTGTCCAGAGTGTAAGGGATGGTGCTCCACAGACTGCATGGCATAAAATCTCCACCTTTTCAAGCATTCCTCATGACATACCAATCTAGAGAGGGGAAGTGAAGGATAGGCACAGTTGAATGTTCCTTGATGAGTTTTGTTTTCCTGTTTGTCTTTACTCTCAGTTTGGAGGCAATCCAGTGTCTTGTGCTATTGGTTTGGCTGTGCTGGATGTAATAGAACAAGAAGATCTCCAAGGAAATGCTACACGTGTAGGAAATTATCTCCTGGAGTTGCTGGCTGAGCAAAAGGAGAAGCATCCCTTAGTGGGAGATATCAGGTGGGTGCCTTAGAGCAACATCAGAGAAGAATAATAACTGTGCTAGAAAATTAAATAAGTTGGGGGTGCTGGGAACACAGAAACATTATGTCCTGGTTATGCTGCACCTTTTTCCTAAATGGACGACATAAAAATGAGACTGTGAGGCAGTATGTTTTTGCAAGTTGTCCATCTATCTACTTAGAATTCAGCTTCAGAATTCAGCTCTGAAGTGTAGTCACTAGAAAAGCTTTTGGAGAGAGTAGGAGGAAGAACCGTCCCATGTGATAGCCTAATTGTCAGTGCACTGTTGGAATGTTGGACCTTGTTCAAATGTCTGGTTCATTTCACTTGGAGATGACAGTGTGGGTTTTTGTCATCTCACGTTACTACCATGAAAGCTACCGTCAGGTTGTGGGAGGAAGAGGGTATTGAGTTGTGAGGGTTTTTTTAGTTCTTGGTTTTGGTTATTTGTCTTCTACAGATCCCTGGCTTGAAGTTTGCAGGGTGAGAGAGGAAGAATATTATTCTGTCTTTCTTAATTGGCCATATAGCCTTAATAAGACAGCTAAATTTATTTATCCAGAAATACCTGTTATCCCACTTGATCATCTGAAGTAGTCAGTGCCAAAAGATGGCCAAAGAGAACGCTCTCCTCTCTTTCCTGCTCTTTCTCCCTTCTGCCCCAGGGAAGGGAATGGTAGTTTTTAGAAACAAGTTTTGCATTTTCTTGCAGCAGAAGGCTGGGGACACGAAGAGTGGACTTCACTGGTTTGTATTTTTTCTCTGCTCCAGGGGTGTTGGATTGTTTGTTGGAGTGGATCTGGTAAAAGATCAACAAAAGAGAACACCAGCCACTGCTGAAGCCCTTCACCTTATTTACAAGTAAGTGGCTTTTAAAGACAATGTGCAGTGATCTAACCCTCCTAATATTCACCAGCAGTTAGTCATTAATTTCAGTTCAAATTTGTGTTGCTTTTGATAACATAGCACAAGAAAAAAAAGTTTCAAAATCTAACTCGGTCACAATATAGTTTTACAACTGTACCTAACACAGAAGTTTCCTCTTTCCACAGGCTCAAGGAGCATCAAATCCTTCTTAGTGCAGATGGACCCCACAGAAATATACTAAAATTTAAACCACCAATGTGTTTCACAGTGGAAGACGCAAAACATGTAGTGGAGACAATTGATGCACTCCTCACAGGTATGCATGCTTTGGTGCTCAAAGGAATGCTCTTCTTTGTTTCTAGGTGACCCATTAGAAACACCAGACACCATAATCTAGGCCATTATATGCAAGAGAAATTAATCAATTACATTTCTTACCAGTTGTCCAAACTGCTGTTCTTAATATCAATTGTTATAAATAAATAAAACTCTCTGTATGTACTTCATCCAGACTTCTAGGCAAAACCCTGCTCTTGAGCCCTTCTCTTACAAACGTAGTGTTACTACTCATTTCTGGTCACATATACTATATGCTAAGGAGCATATATATTTTTTCAGACAGGCCTGAAAGATGTCACTGAAACACTGGTGAAACTTTACATAAGGTGCTCTACCCTTTTTAATTTTATTTTAACTGACGTACTGGAACATGATTGCCTCATTCAAATTTAGCCTGGAGGTTTTCAGGCTCCATTTATCTTCTACCTGGGGCCAATCCAGGGGAAAATAATGTACACTAGGTATACTATTAGCATAAGGACTCTTCAAGCCCATTTGACATTGAATGCTCCCATCTCCTGAGATTGTAGCAACTGGAGTTGGACTAGCATGAACTGGCTGGACAAGAAGAATTCAGCTCTGAACAGTCTGTCTGAACCCTCATGCTACAGTCAAGTCTCTAATTTCATTCTTTTCTCTAAACACCCCCAAGCTATACAGTCCAGATATATTAATCACGTGCCTCAGAGAAGTGTTTTAGGAAGTATTCATCATTCTTCAGTTATTCTTCTGTGTGATAAATGCTCAGAGGAATAGCTGATGAGGTATTCTTTACTTCAGACAGCTGTTAAATTGACTGTATGCTTATTTACACAAGTTTATATTTAGTTGCATTATTTTATTACATTTTTAGAAATTGAAGAGGCCACTGGAATGAAGACAGAACATAATGCATCTGCAAATGCACAGTATAAAACAAAAGTATGTTTTGAATTTTTTTTTTTTTTTAACTCCTATTCAGATAGGTGTTTGGCAAAGCAAGTATAAATTACTTTGGTAGAGCACGCCTTCATTTTTGGTGGTGTGAGTAGTTCTGTGCCTTGAAACTGAGCTCAGAACATAACCCATTACTAGAAACCTGGGAGGATTGTGTTACTGGGGCAAATTTTAAAAAAGCTGAGTAATGCAGACCTAGAACAAGAATCATGACATAGACAAGCCTCTCACCTTGTCTGCCTTGTGTGCAAACAAGACCAACCAGACTTTGGACTGCACAAAATTATGAAGTCAGCAGTCAACAATTTTACTAGTTCTGGGTGTTGCATGCCACTGATGGATATTTGGCTTTCTAAGCAAGCCTTCAGCTTGGAAGGTGTCCAAGTTTTTGGAGAATGCCAAAGATTTTTTTCCACCATAGCTCTCTGAGTATGAATGGCTGACATGCATCCAAATTAGGACTTACTAGGTTGCAGCCCCAGCTTTGGATAAATCATCTATAATATCTCACAGCCTTAAGAACCTGGCACCCACTGTGTTTATAACTGTATTTATAGGGAAGCTCACTGAGCTGTCCCTTGCTGAGTTTTTCAGTGATACTGTGAATAGTGTGAAGGCAAAATCTGAGCTGTCTAGGGATGTAGCAATTAAAGCAGAGACCATATGGATTATTGGTTATCTAAATTGTACTGGATTTGGGGTGCCAGACTCCTCTTACAGACATTTGTGTAATTCAGTTCAATTTCTTTCAAAGAAGTTGTGCCACTGAAAAAGGAGAGTCAGAGCTACCTAATGGGAATTAAGGCCAGTGGCTGCTGGTTGAAAGACATGCACGCGCCTTCACTGCATTTAATTTCTGTTTCAGACAATTGAAGGGAATTCTCAATCAGAAGGTGCAAATGAAAGCATCAGCCATATGAATGGAGCTGCCTGCAGACAAGAAAATGGGCTTTATTCTAAAAAATGCTCACTGCCAAGTGAAACAATAAGAACATGAAGAAGGGAAGTTTCCTCATTCAGTTTGAATTTGTGTCCAGATTGCTTTCGAGAAGAGTGCAGTAGTCAGAGTCCTGTGATCTGTTTGAAGCCTAGTCCTACCTTCCATAAGCTGATTGAATTCCTATTAGCTTCAGTAGGAGTTTAAAATACTTTTTCAAAGAAAGGCATGAGCAACAACTGCACCATGTGGCTTGAAATCTAGATGTGATAGAATGGACAAGTGATACTTAAATACCTTGGTGCTGATGGCAGGTTTGACATAGGTACACAAACTCAGTGAAATCTGTGCATTTACCTGTATTACACAAAATCTGAATTGCAAATGCCAATCCTACTAAGTTTAAAATTGTATGCTTAACATGCTATTTTAACAATACTTTAAATTTCAATATTTAATATTGAGATGTTAATTACTTCCCATGTTTTAATGGCTGAATTCACAAAACAATGCTTGAGAGAGAAATCACTATTATCTTCCAGTGTAACTTAGGTCCTATGGACCATATTCCCAGCTAATGGAAATTAATATAGCTTTGTTAATGTCAACGGTGTTCTATTAAGAGTCTACCACTGTGTGTGTAGAGACATGATGTTTATGCAGGGCGTTCTCACTTTATATGCAAAGAAAATTGCGAATCTGGATCCTAATTTTCTATGGATAAAGCAACTTTTATAGATAATTATTTATATAGAGTAAGATTTTATCTTTTTTTCCTTTTTTACCCAAAAGTTTATATATTGAACCCTCTCAGTCCAAAAAATATGCAAGTACAATATATGTCATTTCAGACACACTGATTGATTGCATTCAACCTGAGGGTCTCTCAAAATGAGGTTCCCGGGGACAGCCCAGCTTGCATTCCCATGGATTTTAGTTGTTTTGATCCTGTTGGTGCAGTGATGTTACTTTTTGTCAGTGGTGATGAAGTCACATGCTAGTTGCATGGGATCCTGACATGTAAATAGCTATGCTAACATTTGACAGATCACTAAAATGAGAGGACCACTGCATAAAACATGCATGCAAACATTGACCAACTGTGCTGCAGATAATTTAGACCGACTTGTTGGTGTTAAATTTCAACAAGAGCACACGAGACTTGCTTCTGTTTAATACATATACAACTCCATGTTATAGAAGATACTAGGGGCTTTACAAATGGTTTGTACTTCGGAAAAAAGGACAAAGTATATTTATTTCCACTTCAGTTTTAATGCCCTGAGTTCTGCTGTTTTGTAATTGCTGCTAATCACCCTACTGATATGTCTGAAAATTGAGTACCTTCATGTTTTCCACAGTTCGCTGTATTAATATTGATGTTTCTGGTGTAACATCTTCCGAAATCTTCAAGCTGGCTTATTTTCTGTTTCATGATCCTTGGATAATTCTTCCATAAAATAAATCTCTTCTTATTTGTAATTATAATTTCCCCCACAAAGAGAGATATTTTTTTTTTTTTATTCTTCAGTAGCAACTATTTGATGAGAGAAGTAACTTCAGTTTTTGGCTGGGGGTTGTCTCCATGCCAAAGCAGAACTGTGTTTTTCCAAGGCCTTACATGGCCCTCAGCTGCTGGCAGGTCTTAACTTCCAAGCCAGATGCTACCTCAGCTGCCACAATTTAGCTCCTGCTAACCCTGGACCAGGAAGGAAGACGTAAGTCTTTCCCAGCGTGAAAATACACAAAGGCCTTAAGTCAAAATAATTTGGTATGTGTCCAAAGGCACGGTTTAGATCAGTCCGTGTATGGAGTGCGGCTGCTTACTTCCTACACCTCATCTGCTGCACACAGTGGCAGCAGCTCTTCTCAGCAGGCAAAAGCTCGTATGATTTATTGGAAAGGTTAAGCTCAAAGACACGCAGACCATCAGTGGTCTATGTGGTCTATGGCACTGGCTGTTGTGACAGGTCATTAATATTAACTTTCAATAGGATGTCAAAGAAAGAAAAAAAAATAATCCAGTTAGCCTCAATCTGGGGGGAGGTGGAGATTAAAGCTTCATAAACACAAAGGGCCTGTTCCTCTACCTCTACTGTATCTGACTTGCTTCTGCACATGCTTGAAATAAATGGAACAATGATTGCTCCAGTTTTCTAGTGTTTCTCACCCAGCTTCTCCTTCTCAAGTTGGTATGCAAGACGCAAGTTACCTAGAGCAACTAAGTCTTCTGTTTTCTTTAAACAAGAGTGGCTATTGATTCTATGATGCATGCTAAATAAAAGCTAAGTGCCATCATTTAATTGAAGGAATCAATCCAACAGTTACCAGAAGTAGAGCTGGGTGTACTAGATCTACTATATCATTGTTAATGTTCCTGCAGCATCTCAGAGTCCACCTGCAAGATACTGTGAAGGGCTTACTAATTAAACGAGACTGACTAAAGAATGGGAGAGTGGAAGCAGAAATAATTAAGGCTAAACACAGTTCCAGTCAGCTGAATTGATCAAATATATTCCCTCCCCTGAACAGGCGAGCCTTTTTGCCCCTTTTCAATTGTTTCCCTTTTTCTTCTTTCCACCTCTTCTCTCTGGCCTGTGTAGTTCCTGATTTAGCCATGTGGTTCAACCTCCACCCTAACCGTTACATTCATCAGATGTCTCTGTAAGCCAGTTCAATTCATTGATGTTGCACAGTTCAAATAAAACAATTGGTATTTTCCCCGTCAGGCTAATGAGCAAACTCATGGAGGAGACCTGAGCACGCACAGGCCATGCAGCAGGAGGAAGAGATGATGGGGTAAGAGAAAGGCAGAACTCAATCCCAAGTAGGCATCGTACACTAGAGTTAGTTACTTTTATCTTCACTTTAGCTCATAATCCTATTGGAAGCTGAGTCAAGGTAATTTTGTTGCAGTCTCATAGTTTACCACTGTTTTGATCACTTTTATATGTTGTGTTTAAGACTTTCAAGCAAATAGACTGGTTTGATCAATGGGAAAAGAGTGCTTGCTGCTAAGGCTAATGAGCGAGTGATTCTGGGAGTCTCAATGCACTGCCAGTTAAGTCCCCTACACAAAAACAAACAGGACTGAACCTGTGCGGAGTCAGAAAGCTGTGCTTTAGTCAGCACTGCTCTGGGAAGAAGGATCGGGATCAAAAGTTGCCACATCAACACACCACCACCACAGAACTGCGAGGGAAACAGAGCATGGCACATCTGGGTGGATAGGCCACAACTTAGCTCCATGAAACATTGCAATGGGAATACATTGAGTAGAAGAATTATGTAGCTATATTATATTTTGTCTGTGACTTTTTAGATATGTGGTTTCTTAGACAAACAACACAGTCTTACCAGAAAATACATTTATAATCTTCATAGCTGCTAAGCAAAATGGCTTTGAACTGGCAGACATCATAGACACAGAAAAGTCCAGAAGGGAAAAGTCCCCAGAAGAAGCAAGCTATGATGATATAGGATATAAAAGGGGAGATGAATGAAGGGGACCAAGGGACAGGCACGGAAAACTTATTTTATATTTGTCAATGCAATCTTCAATGCATTTCTGTTTAAAAAAATTAGCCATTTGCAAGTAGATCATATTAGCTCATAGCAGCATAAAGGTTAATTTAAAATTCCAGGTTTCTCAGTAATGACTTGAGCAGATGTTCTAGTAGTATCCCTTTTCAACCTGGACTTGGCCTGTGCTGCTGCCATCCAAGCTCTGGCAGAAGGATTATGCAAGGGAAGATAATGCCAAATGACTGTGACAGGATTTCCCTATCTCTGCTGCCCGTACACATCTGCATTTTCCACCTGGACCATTTGATTTTGTTATGCCAGTGGTTCAGCAGAAAAGCTGAATTAGAAAAGACAAGTTATGTTTTCGCATTTCCCACTGACTTGTGTTGTCACTGGACTGTGTCATGTCATCTCTAAAGGCTTCAATTTCCAGAGATGCAGGGTATCTTACAAAAGCTGTAAGGAAGACACCTATGCAGCAGGACTCATCAAGATGATATTTCATAAGGAAACATATTTGGGCCTAAGACCCTAGATACAAAGCCCCAAAAAACTTAAAGCCTTCAGTTAGTTTCACAACTCAGGATCAATCTGCATTAAGCACAACAGCCTGCAGACTCTCCCATGTCTACTCACAGCCATTCATGTGTGCTAGGATAAACACTGCCCCAAGTACCATAATAACATACATCTACAATAATGTGGAATTAAAAGAAAAGAAAAAAGTAAAGGAAGTGGAAGGGGAAAAACATAAAGAAATGAGTTTCAGTACAGCACTAAAGGTTGCTAAAGCTCTTTAATAATAGCCCAAGCAGAAGGTCTTGTACTCACATGAAATTCTGACATCTTTTTGTCTCTGTTTACTTCCATGTATAAAAGCATCTGTAATAGCCTTCATTATGTTTTTTAAAGGTTAATAACTGTATCAGGCACAATCATAATTATATAGGATTGCAAATCACAGAGTAAGTTAGCTTAATTTACTTATTGCAGTTACCTCTTCTTATTCCCTGATTGCTTGTGGCTTTATCAGGAACTAAAGCCCTACAATGGGAAGTACAAAGAAATAGAATGAAGCAATGGAGAGACACAAATACAGAACAAGAGGAAGGTTAGCAGTCTGTCTAGCATCTCCCAGGAAGCATAAAGACCTGTAAATAGGTTTTCAGTTGGCACAGGGCACTTTTTTTTTAAGCAAAAAGAAAGTTTTTGGTCTCCGTAACTTAGTTTCTTCATTCTAGTCACAAAATAAGACATGAAAGGAGATCATCTGGAAAATGTGCTGATAACATGCTCCAGTGGCTTGCTCTTGAGGACAAAGATTTCTGTTCACAGTACTTATAATTAGCTCTCAACTAAGTTAGATTTATTCTACTTTCTACTAGGCAAGACACAGATCATACAAACCATAAATAAATTAAACTGTGAGAACAGACTATATTTTGTACATTCATTTTTGAAGAGCACCATTATAGTACATGAGGCTTACAAGTCTGTTAGACAGGACCAGAGTCCCTTCCAACTTATGCATGTATCTATGCAAAAATAATCACTGCATTTAACACTGCTTTCTGCACTCACAGCCAAATGATGACATGATTACAGGGGGTGAAACTCCAGTGAAAAAACTACTTCAAGTGTAAGATATATTTGATTTAAGAAAGTTATTTTTTCTGACATAGATGTGTAAATATCACAAATATCTACCAGTAAAGATGGCATCTTCACTCTTTTGTTTCACAAGAGAAGTTGCAGAGTTGCCCATGAGCATCGTATGAAAATATAAGCTCACAGATGCGCATGGCTTCATGTGAAGTCCTTAAGACTTTTCCTTCATGCCCCCATTTATTTGTTCACTACAACCTGATGAGAACCCTGTTCTCTTTTTACTACGCTTAACCTACATTATAAAACTTACCCCACTTTGGATTTGAGAGAAGAAGGATGGTGCACCCTGGAAAACATATTAAGAAAGCACTTTGTATTGCATGCCTCCTAAGGGACAGCCAAAGCAGCAAAAATCTTCATGTGCTGCTAGGTACCCACCTCCAGATATATTTGCTGTTCTATTTTTCTCTTCCAACATTCATGAAGTTATCAAACATCTTCTTTGTCTTTGTCCCTCAAAAGTTTTGGCAGCTACTGACAATACTGCCTTCTGTATAAATTTGCTATTTCACATTCCAGAAGAACAGTCAAGAAGAACAAATAGCAGCTGTTTATACAGGAATTTGTTCTATAAATAATATGTGTGCATGTAAATTATGTATATAGGGCTGTGTCTGTGTATATATCTTTTTATATATTTACAAACACTTATTAATGCACATATACAGACCCATTTCAAAGCAATTTATCTGTTACACAATCTCTTTATGTCCAATAAAAGTAATGTGAAACAGAGGGAATCACTGTTTGATGTGTTTTTGAGATTAAAGGAATTTATGTAGGGGATGGGTCTTGGTAATTGCAGGTGAAACCTTTAAGAATAACAGCCTGGATGAAAATTGTCTCTTCTTGCTTTTCCCATCACACCCTCCCCCCCCAAAAAAAAATGTAGCTGGAGAAGAGGCACAGCTAGCTTCCCTAATCTTTTTTCCCTCAGCCCATCCATGGACCACCCTCCTGCCTTGTTTCAAGGCAGGTTCCTAGGCCAATTGCGAGGGGGCTGGAAGTCAGAGGTGGCAGCTCCGGCTCCAGTAACAATCCCTCTGTGCTGCTGAATGATGAATTACTCCAAGTTTATTCTTTTTTTCCTATTTTTCCAGACTGGTTTCTATTCAACTAAGCACTTTATACTTACACAATAAACCCCAAGGCTCGCCCAAATACAGCATTAATTATTGCAGAGAGGCCTACCAGTCACACCTGCATTTTCTATTGCTATGTTTTTTGCCTTCTCTAAATGAATATCATTTCATTTGCGATGTCTCCTTGCAAAGCAGACACTGCTTTTGGCTCCTGCTAAACATGGTTTGCAGCAAGCTGCTCAAGGGGGAAGGCTCATGACAACCAAACCATAGGCTTGAAGAGAGGAGAAAGTAGTGACACATTCCAGCCCATGGGCACAGGTTGTCTTAAGGAAGAGGTAAACAGGAAATAAAAACAGGGAAGCAGAAGAATCGTATGACTTCAGGGTCCTTCTAAGTGCACAGCACAAGGACAGACAGGAGAAATCTCTGTCAGCCAACAGAGGACATAGCAGTGCCAGTGTATTTCCCTATGTCTCTCTTGCTAATGCCTATGAGGGTACTATAATCCAATTCCTAGTATGTACTTGCTGAGAGCCTTAGAGCAGCAGTTTTGCCTCATCTTAGACCCAGGAATCTGTCCCAGTGGGTATGCGATGATGACTTTCTTGAATCAGTTGAAGTTTTTTTGGCAATACACAAGTGCTTTCTCTTGGTTAGGCTCTGTAAAAGCCTATGCAGCTTCTAATGGTGCATCACATCTGCTTTACCCTACCTGTTACTGAACCAAACAACACGGATCAATTCTTCATTATCTGGGTTTTCCAAAAGATGATCTGCCTAACATGGGAAAAGACGCACTAGGGCATCAAATTCCACTGGTCTGGAAACAGTTCTTGTTTCTCACTGCAGAATTTAATTTTGCACTGCCTAGCTTTCAAAATCTTTCAAGTCTCATCATTTGTACAATACCAGTGGAAAAAAGTCTCATGACTCTGAGTCCATTTTATGCAACACGTTTGCAGTGAATGATTAAACAAAAAGATTATTGCTTAGTAAGTTTTGAGTAGTTGCCCAGAAATCATGCATGCAGAGCCAAATACTACCACTGATGTTTAAGCACTTTTAAAAGGATTAACTAAGGGAGACCATGCCAGAATACATCTTTTGAACAGGGACGTGCGCTTGCCATTCAAATGTCAATGACAAACTCAACATTGATTTGAAATGACGCAAAATGCATGGGGAACTTCATTCTCCTGTTGCTTTAGATATCAGCACTAACATACACTGAAGGACGAATCCACAGTAATGAAGACAGTGATGGCCATGATCCAGGCAAATGACAATGTGTAGTTTTATGTCTTTGGCAGTTCTCTTTGTGTTCCTTTTAAGAAAGTCACAAACATTCATGTGACCCAGTGGGCTGTTCAGGAATAATTTACATCTGTAATGCTATGATTACTGTTTACAGAGATTTCATTATTCTTTAACAATTTTCATATCAGGCACATCAAAAGTTCTGCTGTAAATGATTGGGCAAACACAATCATAGAAGAATTCACAAGGTTCCCTATTGCTTGGAAAATATAGGGGTTTAGTTCCAGCTCACAAATTGTGAAAAGCAAAACCAAAATAAACTACAAACTCCACTACAGATTTTATAACTAATTACCTTCATTAAATGTTTTTGCAATTAGACTGAGTCTAATGGAAGGGCTTGCCTGTACTTGCAACTTAATTCTGACCAGAACAGAGTACCTGTACACTGCAATAAGTATTGTAAAATAACTTGTGTGTGAAAACCTGTTCTGGAATCCATCTGCCTCATACCACTTTGGATTAATCCACTCTGAAAGAAAGAATTTGAGATCTAACACATATCAGAGTTGAGAGACCTTTTTTTAGAAGTACTTTAATTTGATGCTGCCTTTCCCTGTTCTCTCCTTCCCTTTTCAGTGTGCTTTTTGGCATATATTTCGTTCAGCTCTGCAGTAAGGATAAAGGGAATAGTGAAAAAGAAGGGAGCCCTTCTGGACTGTATTGATTAATTCCTTCTAGTATCATTGAATTCTACAGCAAATGTTGCAACTAATGATCTCCAGGTATCTGAGGCCTCTGCTTGTACCTCTAAGTTCAGAACTTCATGACCACTGTGCCCAAGACCCCTACATAACTTGCATAGCCAGCTCTGTCTCAGTAACTATGCAAGTAGTTGGGAGAGGACCCACTTGGACACTAAAGCTGCACAATCATAGAATCACAGAATCATAGAATAATTAGGGTTGGAAAGGACCTTAAGATCATTTGATTTCAACCCCTGCCATGGGCAGGAGCACTTCACACTAAACCATGCCACCCAAGGCTCTGTCCAACCCGGCCTCGAACACCGCCAGCGATGGAGCATTCACAGCTTCCCTGGGCAGCCCATTCCAGTGCCTCACCACCCTTACATGAAAGAATTTCTGCCGCAGATCCAATCTAAACTTTCACCTGTTTAAGTTTGAACCCATTACCCCTTTCCTCTCACTACAGTCCCTCATGAAGAGTCCCTCCCCTACATCCCTATAGGCCCTCTTCAGACATTGGAAGGCTGCTATGAGGTCTCCACGCAGCCTTCTCTTCTCCAGGCTGAACAGCCCCAACTCTCTCA
>JASSUY010002699.1:0-14847 GCA_032466535.1 Forpus xanthops | reverse complement strand
CGAGCATCGCTGTGTTGCGGCCATGGGTACCACAGCACAGCCCCAAGCATCACCGTGCTGCGGCCGTGGGTACCACAACACAGCCCTGGGCATCACCGTGCTGCGGCTGTGGGTACCACAGCACAGCCCCGAGCATCGCTGTGTTGCGGCCATGGGTACCACAGCACAGCCCCAAGCATCACCGTGCTGCGGCCGTGGGTACCACAGCACAGCCCTGGGCATCACCGTGCTGCGGCTGTGGGTACCATAGCACAGCCCTGAGCATCGCTGTGTTGCAGCTGTGGGTACCACAGCACAGCCCCAGGCATCACCGTGCTGCAGCTGTGGGCATCGTGTTGTGCCTTGGTACAGCACGGTACAGCCAGGAGACCTCACCACAGGCAGGATCACAACGTTATCCCAAGTATAACCATACTATGGACATAATCACCACGCTGCTTCTGGGGAGAGCGCACTACAGCCAGGGGTTGGGGGATGTTGACAGCACCAGTGTGTAATGGCAAGGACCTGGCTACAGCCGGGGCAACCCATGGCTGGGCTGCTGGCAGGAAGCAGATGCCATAGACTGGAGCACAGTGAGGTCACCACACTGCTTGGCTCACTCCTGCTCCCGCTGCACACCTTGCTTCCACTCACATCAACACCCCTTCATCACCCCAGCCCAGTGCTGTCACTGAGGACAGCAGCAGAAAGGGCTGTTGTCACCTCTTCTGAGGAGCAAGAGCCTTGGGGGCCCCACAGTAAGCCCTCAATGGAGGCAGGGCTTCCTGCCCCACAGCAAGAATAGGGTGCTCCACTGAGAGCTTGCCCTTGGATGAGAGTAGCCTGTTGCCTGGCAGAGGGAGAGGTTTGGCGGCTGCCCCACTGCAAGGCACACTGCTACGTAACCAACTGGTTGTAACTGGTGCAAGAAAAGGGAAGTGAAAGCTGGTGGGGCTGAAGCTTTCACTTTCCTCATGCAGAAAAGGAGGCACTCAGAGCTGTCCTGGGACAGGGGGAGGCCAAGCCCCATCCCCACTCCCTGTTCCAGTAGGAAGGAAGAAAAAGAGAGGAACCTGGCAGAGGGAAACCCTCGATTACAGCAAAGGGAGTTCCCCCTACAGCTCCAGGCCCAGCTCCTGAGTGAGGTTTTCGTAGCACCCGTGATGATGATCCTGGTTCCATAGATACCGATGCCATGACAACTCTGACATCATCTCTGCTCCAGCCGGGAACTACAGGGAAAGTCACAGGGAGGAGTACACATGTACAGTGCAGGCCTTGGGGCTGGGGGCTTCTTGTGGCTCCATTACAGCTCTGCTCCACCCATACATCCCCATGCAGGGACCAGTGCTGCTGCCACATCACACAGGAGACGTGTGTAATCCGCTTGTGAAGCCACTCACATGCAAAACACCAACAAAGTGAAGGATTCCCATGTGCTGGGCCCTGTCTGCAGCTCCTTTTGGCCTTCAGCAGCTCTGTCAGTCTGTTCTTTCTGGCAGGTGGAATCAGGGTTTAACTGTTAAGGCTCATGATGATGCCATTCAGTTTCTCTCAATTACAGGTGAGTCATCATCTCTCCGGATCTATTTCTGACTCTTAGCAGGAAAAGCAGAATTTAGCCTTTCATTCCTCAATGTCACCAGCCCAGAAGCAATCACATTGTACAATGTAAATGAGAAATGGCCACCAAGAGAATGCCAGCTTGGTCCCTCCTGTGTTCTTTTGGCAAGATGTCTCATGAGGCTGGCCAAGGATTGCATCCCAGAATCAGAGCATCGCCAGCCCACCCCTGAATTGCAGGTTAAGAGCAAAGACTGTATTAACTTGAAGGGGTCACCATAGGTGAGGACTTCATACAGGTTCAGCAGTTTAGAAGCAGCTGTTCCAGTGTCCTCAAAAATCCCTTTCCTGCTTTGAAAACACATCATCCTGCATCCACCAGCCCAGAGCTGTGGGTGATGGGGAGGTTGCCCTGCCTGTGCTGGGCTCAGCACACTCTAGAATGGGTTTCCTATTCACTCACTGCCACCCCACACATCCCAGCTGGGGTTGGGCAACATCAGCAGCTCACACATGGAAAAGGCTGTGGAGAGACCCTTGGAAAACTGTTGGCATTAGGAAAGCTGTGTGGTAGGACATAGCAGGAGAGCGGTATGCTCCCAGGGCCACCACACAAGGAATCACAGAGACCTCTGGGGTCTGCTCTTGGTTTCCTGATGACATTGGGAAAGACACTTCAATCCTGCCCCTTTCTGAAATGTCTTGTCTAGCTCCTCTTCCTGACTGGAACAAGCCTATTTCAAACACTGCAAACCACAAGGGACCAAGGCACCACCCTCAACCTTTTAGATCATAGAATCACAGGGGGAAAGGGTTGGAAAGGACCTTAAGATCATTCAGTTCCAACCCCCCTGCCACGGGCAGGGACAGCTCCTACTAAACCATGCCACCCAAGGCTCTGTCCAACCTGGCCTTGAACACTGCCAGTGATGGAGCATTCACAGCTTCCCTGGGCAACCTATTCCAGTGCCTCACCACCCTTACAGTAAAGAAGTTCTTCCTCAGATCCAATCTAAACTTCCCCTATTTCAGTTTGAACCTGTTACCCCTTGTCCTATTCCTGTAGTCCCTAATGAAGAGTCCCTCCCCAGCATCTCTATACCACAGAACAAATCATAACCATTGCCAGAGAGAGATATGATTTATACACCTCAGGGCATGACCCTGATGCACCAGGCAAGATCCCCACTTCTAAACTCATCCTCTTTTGAGGTGCAGCTCTCCAACTTTGCTGTGTGCAGCACCACTTCCACAATCATCTCTCATGTGTGTGAACCTTCCTCCCCTGCCACAGCACAGATAAAGCACAGCAGCTATCTCAAGCCTCCACACAAACTGTAGCTCTGTTTCACTTCCTATTGCTGCAAATAAGCCAACAGATACACAGAGCCAGCCAATAATGGGAAAGGATATTACAACCTGAATGCTTTCCCCATCAAATGGTGGGGAAAAGAACAGTGTTTGGAAATGGCACTTTCCAGAACATTTGCACAAGTTCTGCCTGCATTTGTCATTCCCCCTGGAATTCAGTGACAGGGAGCAAACAGAGCAGCACATAGACAAGTGCCTGAGATCTCTGCATGGTTTGATTTTACATCAGTTTCATTAAGGGTAAAGAAAACATGGCTTTGCCTCCTACTTCTTGTAGCCCCCCTGACTTCCAACACCGAAAAGCAATGAGGTTTTTACCCAGGGACAGGCACATGGTCGTGACAACCCTGAGGAGACAAGAGCAGCTTTCTCCTCCTTCAAAGCCTGATGGAGTCAGTCCTATGCACTCAGCTAAGTGCTGATTTCAACCAGCTCTGTGAAAGTAGTGATTTTCAAAGCCATATGGCTGAATACAAGCAACTCACAGAAGCTGACCAGGTTACCTGTTGTAAGTGATGCTGGTGCTGCTCAGGGAAGCACAACGTATCTGTTCACATCCCCAAGCACATGGTTGAGGTTTCATAGTCCCAGTGCTGCCAAGGCCAGGATCTGGCCCATAGGAAACCCAGCAATGAATAAGATGAGTTAATATGATTCACACCTTGAGTCCTGAGCTCACTTGTGAGCTCCTCAATACAGGAGAGACATTGAGGTGCTGGAGGGGGGGTGAGAGGGGCAACAGAGCTTGTACAGGGCCTAGAGCACAAGTTTGACGGGGGACGCTCCTGATTTATCAGACAAAACAATCAGTCCCACTTTCTACTGAGCATCCCTGAAACCAAATAGCATTGTGAAACTGCTCTGCTCTCAGGACAGCTTTGACAGTGTGCCGATACAAAGCAATCCAGCTTGGCAGAACACAGGCTCTGTGCAGCACACGGCCCATGGGAGGCAGCCAGACTCCAGCCAGGCTTTACAGCCCACCGACTTCAGCAGCTCCAAGAGGTCCAACACTGTCTTCTGCACAAGCGTAGGTGGTAAAACAGCTTGTTCTTCACATTCCCCAGGCAGCATGCTTGAAACAGGACTTTGATAGATGCTTACTTAGTTGGTACTCTGAAATGCTTTCCTGGAGCTTGGCTAAACATTGCTTTCAGCAATTAGTCTCTAGAACAAGAGAGTTGATGGAAACATTTAGAGGTGATTAGAAATGCACAGTGCCCAACAGCAGAGAGAAGGGACTTCCTGATCAGCAACCTAAGCATGCTATCACTAGAAAGCTACTTAATGCTTTCCACCCTAAGAGATCCCAAAATACCTGGAAGATCATTTATTAGCTGGTTACTCATCCACTTCTGAAATGCAGCCTTTTCTCAAGTGGTATTTGGCACAAATATCAATGCATGGTAAGAATGCAAGGAAGAATGAAGAAAACTTTACTAACTGGAATCACTGGGTAAAGATTTGGGTGACAAAATTCCCTTCACTGAGATAGCATTTGTTTTGAACTGAAAAGTCAGTATTCTAGTACTTGCATAAGGCCCAAACTGAACAAAACCCCAAAGGGTTTCAAAATGCTTTCCAGTGGTGCAATTGTGACCTTGAAGTCTCATCTAGCAAACTTACAGAATCATAGAATAGTTAGGGTTGGAAAGGACCTTAAGATCATCTAGTTCCAAACTTATTCTTTGCTTCTTGACATATGTCATAGCATGAAAAGTCTGGGGGGTCCTCACAAACCAGTGAGCTAACTCTATCAGGCACTGGGCTGCACAAAGGTGCACAACACCCTGGGAGGAGCCAGAGGGATGGGAAGGCAGATCCCTGGCTCTTTTCCAAAGGGACCTCCTTTGGACCACAACAGCAAGTCACATCATGTAGGGCCTGACCAACAAGTGGAGTTCAGCACTTGTTATCTGCTACCTGCACTGAGCAGAGGTGGTAATGTGAGCAGAGCTGACAAGAGGCAGCCTCGGGGCAGCTCAAGCCCTGCTCTGACATGCAGAGCTTCTGCAGCTCTCATCTGAGTTACATCAAGCTTGGCTGCCAAAGGTGCTTTTCCATTTCATACCTTTTGTTACTCCCATTTCTGCTTGTGTTACAGCACAGAGCCAAATCCACAGCACAACTTCTTGAGGAAATAAAGGCCATGATGTTTGTGTAATGAATGTGGTATCTGTGGTGAATAAATCCTAAATATAAGAGATACTTCATTTCTCAACACAGCAAATACCAAACAGCTCCTCAGGTTCAAAAGAAAGATGTAACCTGACATAAAGGAGATTTGTGGGATGGATTGAGATGAGTGATTTTATTACAGGAAACATCTCAGGCTCACTACTGTGCAGTACAAGTACATTAAAATAGCCTCTCTGAAAGAGATGTTCATCTACATAGGAGATCCACACAAAGACTGTTGAAAGTGCTATTTTTATCCCCATTTTGCAGAAGTGGAAGTGTGGCTACAGCAGATGAAGTGACTTACCTGGAGCCCAGCAAGAAGCTTATGACTAAGAACAAACTGAACGTTGATCTCTCAAGTCTCCAGTTAGAAAGGCCTTGTCTTAGAAGCGTTGCACATCTTTGACCCCATCTAAGAAGCACGACATGAGACACAGTCACAGAATTCACTTTTCCTCAGTCCTGGTAGCTTTGGCCAGATGTCAAGGATGGAAGGAGCAGGGAAAGCCCAGTTTTGTCTCACTGCTCTCAGCACTCGACACCATCGAGTACTGGGATTTGAGTTTAGACCTGAAGTTTGGTGACTTGGGAAAAAAGGGAGCTTGAAGGGACTGTATAAAATAGCTGCCTGGTATCTGCTGGGTTTTCTTCTCACAGATCTGGTCATTCAAAGTAGGGCTCCAATGAAACTCAATGGGATTTCTTCTTAGCTCTTCCCATGTGGAAAGGCTGAGCTGCATCCCTGTATCTCAAAAGCAACAGCTTTGATGAAGTCATGACTGTCGTGTGATCTTCCTTTCAAACCCTCTCTTTCTTCCATATAGCATTCGGAGCAGATGATAACCACGCCAAGTATGTTTGATCCCTTCCCTGAATAAAACCCTTTCCAATCTGTTAACGTACTGATAAAGCCAGAACTTCTCCACGTATTACCAGCTATGGGCTGAAGATCAGGTAGGAAACATGCTGTAAACAGCATCCAGAAAGTGTTTTATTATACTTCCAAGTGAAGAATTTAGCTGCAGGCAGAAAAATAACACATCCCTCATTTAGGAAACTATACAAGTCACCAAAACCTCCCAAAACCCCAGGAAAGGGACTAGGCAAAACATTAAGTACCTGGAGCAGTCTCTTCCAGAGAAGCATAGGAGACAAGAAAATCAGCCCAGCACATGATTTGTTGCCCTCTACTGTTCGCTCACTTAAGATGCAAAGCAAAAACCCCCTGTAGCATCACCCCTTTGAAGCACATCGCAGTGACAGCACAAGCCAGCAGCATGATGGTATGTGATACATGGGAGGGAAAGCCTGGGACCGGGAAGAGGCTCTGCATGGGGAGTGCTCACAAGGAAAACCAACAGTCTGTGACAGCCCAACACACAGAAGCAGAGGGCACCTTTCTGCTGCACAATGCAGCAAGGACATGGGAGGCAGGGGCAGAACTCAGCAGGCCTGAGTACCAGGAGCTTCATCTAAGTGATAGATCAGGCCAGATGCTCTAAGCTCAAATGCCAGCCTAACTTTCTGAGCTGTATGAGCTACTCTTCACTAGCCCAGCACATGCAGATGGGATTGTCACACATCAAGGGGTACAGAACAGTTTCAATGCTTGGCAAACACAAGCACTGCTCATGAGACTTTACCTCCGGAAACATTAAGAGTAATGACAAAGATTAGGAACTGGCAGCAACAACAGATCAGCACAGACCAGGGCACTGAGCCCTGTTTATCCTCAGCTGGTAGGAGCCACCCTTTGTTCCAGGGTTCTGTGAGTGGTGGCAGGTTTGCTGATGCACAGTAGGTGCTGCTGCATGGCAGCTACCAGCATCTCAGCTCCCTTCACTGGAAACTAATTGTGCATTGGTGCAGACACACCTGAGCTGTGTCAGCCAGCTTGGAGTCAGCATATGGTGCTGGTGTACCTGTCCCTGTGGAACTTACCAGTCCAGGGAAGTTCAAGGCTCCAGCTACCACAGTGTGGCTCCCCATTCTCTTTGAGAATTCTCTGTGTTCTAACTGCTGATTTCCCTATATACTATCAGCTGTGATTTTGCTTTATTCCATTTCCTATTAGCCTACAAGATCAAGAGTTGACTTCACACAACATTGTTGGCAGTTTCAGCTGATGCTTAGTCCTGACTCCACAAAATCCTCAACAGCTCCCCTTCATCATTCAGATGAAATAGCTGAACAGCTATTCCAGGAATGGGAAAAAGAAAAGCAATGCTAATAGGAAGGAGCAAAAATCCCACACTGAAATCTAAACCCTTCCCTCTCCAAGCCTGTAAAAATCCAATGGGAAGAAATATCATGCATTGCTAGAACAGGCAGGAGCAAGAGACACATGCAAGCAAAGCAACTCTTGAGAATCTTACTATAAACAGGAGACTGTATTCGCCCAACACACTGCAAAGGAATAGCTAATCCCTGGGAAAATGTTAAGGACATAGTGGTGCTTCCGCCAACATCCACACTTGTTATTGTTTCAGCAGCTCCACCTCCCATTCATGAAGTGGACACTTCCCTCATGGCTCCCTGCTCTTTACTTTCTTGAAGGGGAGAAAAAGGAGAAATAAAGAAGTTCAGCCATGCATGCAAACCAGCGCTCAAAACCAGTGACTTTGTGAAGCTGAAGGTTAGCCAGGTGCCTACTGCACAGAAGCAGCTCTTGAGTAAGGTCCCACAAGTTCCTTAGGCAGCATCAGTTCCTAACTGCACTTTGTCTTGCAAGGGCTCCTCACATTGGTAAGAAACAGCTTCTCCCTTCTGGCAGATGGGATGGGATGTACATGGTTGTGTGGTGAACACCCAGTTAACAAATGCTGCCCTTCAGTGGAGGACACTTTCCTCTGCCATCCTGGTCTAATTCAGGATTTGAGCTACTCCCAACTGTGGCACTCCCCTTAATGCTGCTAGAAACATTCAACACTTGAACCCCATAAATAACCCCACTGGTCCCCACGTGAAAGCCATCTCCTACCTAATGGGCAGGGATCTGCTGGATGAAACATCTGCGTTGTTGTAGCTTCTTTGGCACATTGAGAATTGCATCAATTGAGCAGCACAACAGAGAAAGTCTAGCTGCAGCCCCACCTTGGCTGATCAATACCCACAGAATCACACAGCCTCAGCTGAGCAAGCAAGCTCAGACCTTAATATATCAGCATGCAGAAGGTTAGACACCCCAGCACAATATGATGCCTTTTCCCAAGGTCTCATGCAGTAGGGAAGCCAGGAATAAACTCCATTGCTTTATTATTTTCACATCAACAAGAAATCATTTGAATTACAAGTCTTTTTAAAACTAGATTTAGTCAAGGGCATTTAGAAGATAATTCACAATTCTCTGTACACAAATACAAGCCATCTTCAATAAGAATTCCTGACATAAGATTAAAACTTGAGACGTGGTACAAATGAGCAGCAAAAAAACATCCCCTCCTCCCCATACAGTCAAGTCCACAGAGGTGATGATATCCCAGAGGATCACCTAAGTCAAAGCTCTTCTGCAAAGCAGTCAAAATGAGAGAAGAGTCCAAGCATCTATTTTACCAAATGGCCACACAGTGAAGCTACAAACTGCCCCATTAACATTCCAGCAGCCACAGGGGTGGCCTCATTATTAGGAAGCATTCACTAAAGACACCAACTTCAGCTTTAAGGCTCTTCCCCTACCCCTGCACCGCTGCCAGGATGTGCTGGCAAAGGGGCTCTTCCTTCTGCGCACCTCTACCATCTCCTTGAGCAACATTAGGTGACAAAAATGTTGCACTGCCACAGCTGCTCCCTTGATTTTGAGCAGGATACACATCTGGTTTCCTCTCTACACTCTCCATATGTGGGTAGTGGAAGGTTACCCTGCACCTGCCCAGCACCAACCGCTTGCCAGCAGAAGGCAGCAGCACTCCCAGGACTCAGAGATCAAGTACACTTGTACACAAGAAAGTGCCACTCATCACCCTGGCCCATTTTCAGTATTAAGATGGAAAGGGAAGAGACAGGGTTTTTCCCAACCTGCTCATCTACAGTGATACAAACAAAGAAGAACCTCATCTTGCTCCATGTGTGATGAGAGTGTCACAGAGAACAGTCAAGGACAGATTAGAAGGTAAAAGGAGTAACTTCCTCCTCAAACACAACCAAGTCCACAAGTAAATGCCTGTCCACACACCCTGCTGCTAACACTATCCAGATAGAACTGGGTAGTTTAGGTCACGCTGACAACAGTAGAGGGTTACAGCCTTTTTGTTGGTCCTCTCCCCACTAGTGGATACCAATGTACTTCATTTTGGGGACTGAGTTTACCACCCAAAAGACAAAAACTAAGAGCTGGAATTTATTTGTTCTAAGCTCAACATACTGATAGGAAAATTAGCCAAGCACTTCTAATAACCCAAATGACACCTTCAATTCATTAAGCTAGACTGAATGCTCCATAAAGTACCTTATGGCTTTGGGTTCACGTTTAGAAACGTTAGTACATACAAAACTTCCAAGAACAACTAGGCCATAAAATCTGCCTCACATTGTTTTAACAGGTCTGGCTTGAAAGAACTTGAACTTTTCTAACCAGAGAAGCCCCACGCACGCAGGTTCAAAGATCAAAGTTCTGAAGTAGGAGCTGTCATCACACTGCTATTATTATAGAAGTCCCATTTGTATTTCCAGGTAACACTCTATGAGCAAGAGTAAACTTACAGAGGCACAGTAGCACATGAAATAAGCTCTAAAATGCACATGAAAGCCCCAGCAGGAAGTACAGCAGGAAAAAGCCTTCTACTGTAATGGGTTGTGTAAACTCTTCACAGCCAGAAATGCAGTAAAGGGCATTATCTACGTATCTACTCTAAGAATTTGAAATTCTTTTGACTTTTGTTTGTTAGCTGACTCTTCTTATCAAAGAGATACATGCTTATATGCATAGGGTGTTAATCATTTATGCTGCTGTTTCACCTGAATCTGAAATTCACACTTCTGTATGGATACACGGATGCAGTATAGCTGATCTAGGAAAAATACACATAGCATGGATGCTGACCAGTACCTATAGAGGGAAGCTACCCAAAGGGCTCCTGTGTCCCCTGTGCAATAAACACTACATTAAGCTGACATTGCAACCTTAAGCAGGACTCAAATACTGCAGGGGGCTTGTAAAGTCCTTTTGATCTACAGAGGTTTATTAGCTAAGGGATAACATCAGAATATCAGCCAGGTCAGCAAGTGCCAACCAAGAACTTCAAAACACATCTCAGGAATGCTATATGTGAAACAGAGCTGACTATGCTTCATTACAGATAGAGGTGTCAAGCTATTTTCATCACAGTTCACAGCAGAGGTTATTTGCTTTAAGAGTAAATAGTTCAGTAGAACTTAGCACTTCTAGATCCAAAGAAAACTGGCAATCAGTTTGAAACACCTGGATTACACCCAGTTGATACTTCATTCATTAGATGCACGTGGCCGAGCCCTGGTTTAGTTTTCCTTTCTACAACATCCTCTTACATGATAAGCCAAATACAAGAACAAAATGAGAAATCTGGGCTTCACGATTTCAGTATTTAAATTCAACATACCTCCCCTACAGGCCTTTTAGCAAAGAACTGCATGCAAATTTAACAAGCCCTGGAGATGTTAGAGAGAGAGGTTGGGGGGTACAGACTTGGCACAAAACACGGCATGAATAGCAAATGAAAATCAGAATTAATCAGATGCATTTTCTAAACCATCAGGATAACATCTGCAGAAAACCATGAAATGCCACAGGGCAGCTCTGTTCAGGGAAAACCAACAACAAGCAAATACCCCTAAAATAAGGAAATGTCATAATGAAAAAGTCTCTATGAGTTTGTCAGTGCCTTAATTTCACAAGTTTCTGGCAATTGCCGTGTCAAATGTGAGACCCCAGTCCCTCAGGAGGTACATTTGTGTCATCAGTTACCAAAGTATTATTAGGATAAGCTTTTCAAATCCACTTTTAGAATTGGTTTACCTTTATTTCCACAAGCCATAGCAGTCACACACACGAACACACAGTTACTGACTCATACATCTCCCTGTAGTGACTCCACACCAGACTGGACTGGTCTGATAGACTTCCAAAGCAGTCTCTATGGATTAATCACAACTCCCATCTTTCCAACCATCTCGCCAGCGCTCATCCACACGAGAGCAGTCAAATTCTGCTTTCCCCAGTTTCCTGTTCACTTCATTATGAAGAAGACACAACCACTGGGAGAAGTTATTTCTGTTGCTAGTATCAGGCTGATTTGTACGTAATCTGCAAACAGGGAAGAGGAAACAAACGTTACTTCTTTACAGCCACCAAGCTCAATTCCCAAAACAGGCA
Source organism: Forpus xanthops (assembly GCA_032466535.1). Taxonomy (NCBI): domain Eukaryota; kingdom Metazoa; phylum Chordata; class Aves; order Psittaciformes; family Psittacidae; genus Forpus; species Forpus xanthops. Next base: position 3,404 of record JASSUY010002699.1, on the reverse strand, counting down.
CAGAGCACACAGCCAGAATCACTCTCTCTGCTATTGCAAGATGAGTGATTCTCAGAAATGATCAGAGGCAAATCCTCCACTATAAAATACTGATGGCTGCAACCGGCTTGATTTCATTCACTGCCTACTCTTGTCAACTGGAAAAGATGCAGGAACCGAACAGCTCAGCTATGATAAAAAGCAAGAAGTACTCGAGTTCATCAAAATGCCAAGCAGCTGCTTTGCCATGTGGTGTCTGCTAAGTCAACAATTAAGTTTCAAATGAGTTCTTTGCATGTTCATCATCCAGAAAAGAGGAGTTGAAACTCTCAAGAAACAAGCTAACAGTAAGAGGAGGTAACACTTTGTGCCTCCACTGCTGAGGCTGCCAACAAAGGGGGTTTTCTGGGGTACAAAACCACTCACTTTCTGAAAGCTGAACTATTTCAAGTCCCAGCCTAATTCCACAACTGAGCTTAAGTCCAGTTTGAACCAGAAAATCACAAAATTGCCCCGGGGAGGTCTTGGAGGCAGTATACAACCTAACAGCACGAGAAGAGCTACTGGTTTTTGAGTTAAGTGCATCTCTGATGGATGCAACAATGGAACAAATCAGTTCAGGGAGCTACAAACCCCAGTGCAGAAAGAGCTGCTAATGCATAAATCACTGCTGCAGCACAGCATTTCAGGCAGAAACCACCATAAACCAGCTCACCTCTCCCTCAGATCCTCCGCACAGTGCTCACAGGGGTAGAACTTGGAGAAGAGGTTGATGAAGTCTCTCATGTCCTTCTGCTGGGCACCGGTGGGGTGGTCGGGGTAATAGGCCGCCATGGTGTGCAGGAACCCCCATGTGCTGCGGCCCAGCTGCTCACTGTCCAGAGGACAGTTCGGTGGTGGTTCCTTCTCCTCTGTGGCTGTCAGGTCCTGGAGCAGGAGAGAGGGCTGTGAGGGGATGGGGTACTGGGTGGGGAAAGAGCCCCTTTGCGTTCGTAGGGGAAGATGGGTGAACAAGTTCGTCACACCCAGCGGGACAACATGGAACCCCCTTCACCCTCCCACTGAGAGGAATCCCTGACCCCTTCACGCCCTGAGGAGGGGGACATAGAGCCCCCTCACACTTGGGGGATGGAGATCCACTGCACAGCTCAGCAGGAGTTAAAGGCGACAGACCGCCCTGAGGGTGGCATGGGAAAGCCGCCGCCGCCTCACCCCGCCGCCCGGCGCTGCCTGCTTCCTCTGCTCGCGGAGCCAGCTCTTGAAGTCCGTGCAGGCTCGGCACGGCTTTTTGGACGGCTCCTCCGCTTCGGAGCCCGCGGCGCCGTGCGGAACGGGGAAAGGGAAGGTGAAGGGGCCGCCCTCAGTGCCCGGGAATGGCGAAGCACCGCGGCCAGGCCGGCCCTCCCTGGGCGCCGCCATCTTGGCGCCGCGGTGCACCACGGGCTGAGGGGGAGGCCGCCATTTGAACTGGCCCCGGGTTACCTCAGGCGGCGGCGGCTGCAGGATGATACCAGTTGTTGAACGAGTTCATTGGTAAACAGTTAAAACACCACACGCAAGAAGTGTGTGTTTCTGGTGGCTTTTGCCAATAGAGTGGCAGGTTCTGGGTTTGAGTCTTGTGCTCTTGAGGAGAAGTGACGTGAGCGTCCCGCCAGTGCTTGCCCACCTCGCGTCTGAGTATGTATATATATATATATATATATATAATAGAATCATGGAATGGGCTGGGTGGGAAGGGATCTTAAAGCTCATTCAGCTCCAACCCCTGCCATGGCAAGGACACCTTCCACTGGAGCAGCTTGCTCCAAGCCCCTGTGTCCAACCTGGCCTTGAACACTGCAGGGATGGGGCAGCCACAGCTTCTCTGGGCACCCTGTGCCAGTGCCTCAGCACCCTCACAGGGCACAGGTTCTGCCTAAGAGCTCATCTCAGTGTCCCCTCTGGCAGGTTAAAGCCATTCCCCTTGTCCTGTCCCTGCAGGCTCTTGTGCAAAGCCCTTCTCCAGGTTTCTTATAGCTCCCCTACCTGCCTATGGGGAGGAAGGGAGCCCCTCAGTGTTATCACCAGCACAGTGATAAGATCACCAGCCTGATTTAAAAGCAAACAAGCAGATTGCGCCATTCCGACTCCTGCAACTGTAGCAGAACACACCCATATGATATTTTGCATGTTTTAACACCTGGCACATGTTTGCAAACCTATATTGAGGAAGGATTTAATCACCTCTTTCCAGGAGTATTTGCATGCTTTGCACCAGGGTGGGTCCATCAGCCCAGGCCTTTCCCCTGCTCCTGGGTCCTGAGGGGACATTCAGCAGCTCTGCTTTGATTCCTGGTGAGCTACAGGCTTGTGAGCACATGAGGATGGTGACCCAGCTCCTGGGCAATGGCCCAGCATGGCATCACCTCTTGGAAGGATGAATTAGAGCAGACAAGGCTTTGGGCCAATTCATCCTCTAGTCTGGTGTGTATGACCCCTGAAGCACACACGCATCCAACCTCTGAGACACAGCAGCCTTGGGAAGCAGTTTAGAGGATGAAAAGTCAGCAAGCAGCAGCACAGACTTGTTCTTTCCCTTCTTTTTGCCTTGATGCCATCATGCTGTTGGTGGGTTTGAGGCCACAGGGTAAGTCTCCCATTGTGGACAATGCACTCTAGAATGGGAAGTTTGTATCCACTGGCACTTTTCACCTCTTCATGTCCTGCAGGTCAAGTGAAAAATAGGACAGTTTTGTTGAATGCAAACAAATGTATGGAAAGGATGGAGGTAGCACAAAATACCATCTTGTGTAGGAGGCTTTTGCCTCCTGTTCCTATTCCTCTTCCCTTTCAGCAGTTGTGGCCTAGGACATTTCTCCTTAGCAGTTCCTGTCCCTAGGACCAGCTGTACTTCACCACATCCTACCCATTCCCAGGCCTGTCTGAAATGCTCTAGAATCTCTGCCCAACATTAAGTGATGTGCTGCTGCCAGTTCTACAAAGACACAATTTGTATGGCAGTTGCTGGAAAAACCCTGTTCATTTTCTGATGTTACCCTTGGATGCATTTAGCACAAGGTGGTATAAAATGCTGAGTGGATAATGCATCATTTTAAAGAAATGCTTCACAGATTTACCATCAAAACGACTTCAAACCCTCTGTGCTTTACACATCTGTTCCCTGCTCTGTATAGCATTGAGCTAGTGATTGGAATCTGCATATTTGGGCCTCCTGTTTATCAATGCTCCATTTCTTATGTATCTGTAATTTCATGAGAACATTTCTGTGTTGGTATTTGGGAGGGAGGGAGAAGAGACATGAATAGGAACTACTGAAAATGGCTTTGTTGAAGTTCTACACAACTACAGATCTACATTTCATCCATCAAGGAAAGATCAAGTAGGGAAAAAGATATCCTTTAAGTTTGCCTTCCTTCCCCACCAGT
>JASSUY010002698.1:11255-23244 GCA_032466535.1 Forpus xanthops | reverse complement strand
CCCCTGCCCACAGGAGGAAGACTTCTTACTTCATCTTGAAGACCCCTGCCCATGATCATCTGAGGGCAGTGCGCAAGTGCCAAAAGGGAGGGGACTTATGATAATGAGTACCTAAACTAATTATAAGATCCCCGCTTCTCTCTCAGACACCTACTGAATATGCATGTTTATGTGTAATAAATACCTGTTTGCTTAAACCCCTGGTGTGTGACTTAGGTAGAGTGATGAATCTCCACGCACCCAGCGCTGCTTGCTTATCCCTCATCAATGAGCGCAATAAAGAAATTGGGTACTAATGTTGGTGCTGATGTTGGTTTTGTTTTTTATAACAAAATTGGCCTTTATAACAAGTTTAAGCTTGACATTTCATGTCATGCAATCACCATGTGAGAGCTCTGTTCCTCTTTCCCTTTGTGGGACCCCTCCATGAGCCTAGAACACATCTCTGCTCCTCTTCCTTACGCCATACAGACCTTCTCTGTTCTCAACCTTGTTTTCTCCTTCACCTCTGGCTTTTTCAAGCTGTTACCTTTCTAAATCTGTACTGCCCTTCCAAATTCACAGATGTTTTCCATCCAGCAGTGCTCCAGGTCAACGGCTGTTGGCTGCAGGACTCCAAAGTTTCTCATTTCACATTTAGCCTCAGTAGCTAACCTCAGGGCTTCTGCTACAAATAAAATAGGTGTTTTCTGCAAATATTTTTCTCAACCTAAAGATATCTTCAGAAATCAAACTAAGAATGAGCAGAGACTTGACCTCTATGATACCTCAAATTGATGCTTGAAGTGAAGAAAAGCTGAAGGAAAAGATTAGGAAGCATATTCTGGCTGGTAAAGTCCAGAACAGTCTTTTTTATCTTTTAGTTTCAGGAAATGAGTTGATTGTCTCTCATAGAGGAGCAGTCTTCACTGTAGACCAATGCTTACCTAATCTTTCAAAAATCACTGACTACTTATAAACTTTCCACTAGCAGTACAGAAGAGCAAATATAGGCCTGCTGTCAACTGATGTGGTTCTTTTGTGGCTTTTAAAGGATTAGACATAGTCCACAAGACATTCCCCCATGCAGTCCTCATACTACTCAGAAATCTAGTACCCATTATATAATCATAAAATGGTATGGGTTGGAAAGGATCTTAAAATCGTCCAGTTACAACCCCCTGACATGGGCAGAGACACCACACACTAGACCACGTCACCCAAGACTCTGACCAGCCTGGCCTTGAACACTGTCAGTGATGGGGCATTGACAGCTTCTCTGGGCACTCTATGCCAGAGCCTCAGCACCCTCACAGGAAAAACTTCTCCCTTATATCCAACCTGAATTTCTCCTGTTTCAGTTTGAACCCATTATCCCTTGTCCTATCACTACAGTTGATGATGAAGAGTCCTTCTCCAACATCCATGTAGCTCCTTTCAGACACTGGAAGCTGCTCTGAGGTCTCCATGCAGCTTCTCTTCTCAAAGGTACACAGCCCCAAGTTTCTCAGCCTGTCTTTATAAGGATTATTACGTATTATTATAGATTATTATTATGAAAGCTTTCCTGTCTGCTACACATATAGTTACAATGAGCCTTTTCTCAGTATGGTATGGAGTTTAATAACCAATGCCAATATTATTCTCCCCTCATTCAAAAATCATCACTTACCTCATGGAACCATAATGGAATCAATTTTCAGGTACTGCACCAAATTCTAATGAACTTGGCTAGTTTGCCAGAGTTAGGTTTCCATTTTTCCAAAGGGAGCTCTGATTCTACCTGGTTTTTTTTTCTGCTTCAAAAAGCTGAGAGCTTGATTTATTTCAGGAAAGAGAAGATCTAATAAAACATAGCAGAAGGGCAAAAGCAGTAATATTTATTGACTAATAAGCATACACAGGTCTTACTGTAGTTGATGGGCCCACTGAACTAGAATCTCCCTTTCATCTCTCAGCGTGTGCCTACTTCATCTCTGGATACACCTGGTAATAATTCTGTATTATAATTTCAGGATATGCTGGGAATTAATTTAAAGACAAGAACTCTGGAACTGACACAATACTGCATTTTTAAAATCCTTAATAACCTACAAAGTCTATCCAGACAACAGGATAACTGCTCTTTCTGCAGAGACACAACGGCACAGACAACTGGTTCACAGAATCATAGAACGGTTTAGGTTGGAAGGGTCATATAGCATCATTTAGTCTAACCCCCCTGCCATAAGCAGGGGCACCTTCCATTAGATCAGGTTATTCAACCAGATCTTGAACATTTCTCGTGATGAGTTATCCACTGCTTACTTTTTCCTAAATCACTGAGGATTTCTCCTTACTGCCCAGACTTCCCAATTGTCATAGAAAGCATCTTAGTGACTACATCTCCCACTTTCCTCAATGCATCTCGTTGTGTCCCATGGACTTGTGAATGTTCAGGTTTCTCAAATAGTCTCAAACTCATGACTGCCTTGAGATTCAGGGACTTCAGAGATGTGGGATGAGCAATTGACAGTGAAAACTGAGGTAAAATAATAGACTGAGTACCTCAGCCTCCTTCATGTCAGTTGTCATCAGATTCCTTACTCCACTTGTTGTGAGAGCGCATCTTCTTTAATCTTCTTTTTCTGACTAATGTACCTGTAGAAGCCCTTCTTATTCTTCATGTACATTGTCAAATTGAGCCCAGATGTTTCACAGCTTCCCTGATTCCATCCTTACACTCCTTTGTATTTATCTCAAGATGCATGTCCCTGCCTAGGCATTTCCTTCATGGATATTAGTAGGATTAGGAGGTTATTCTTCAGTCATGCTGGTCTCCTGCCTTCTGTGTCCAATCTGTTGAACATTAGAATCAAAAGTTCATGCTCTAAGAAAATGCCTTTGAGTAGCTGCCAGCTCTTTTCTGCTCCTTTACCCCTCAGGGCAGCTTCCCAGTTCAGCTCACATCTTGTCTCAAGATAGCTAAGAGGCAGCCAAGGCTGGTATTCAGTCCCAGAAGGGTAGATTTTCCTAGCTCCCATAATGAAGAGACAGACTCCTTTAACTCAAAAGCTTTGTTGTTCAAGGGATTTAGTACTTCAGCTTGTTCAAAGGTTTAGTACCTTGGGAAAGTTGATTTACAATCAATTAAGGCTAAAGAAGGAAGAAATAGCTTCCAAGAGCAATTATACAATTATACAGTGAATGTGGATTATCTTTCAGACTGAACTATCAGCTTGATCCCAAAGCCATGAAACAGCAGATAAAATGCATTTGTTTCCTATCAGATCACTGAAAAGAGAAGATAAATACTTGAGTCAGGTTTAGCGTCATTATTTCCATCAGTAAACTTTCTGATAATGTAGTGAGCACTTAAAATCTTGATGTTTCCATTGTAGTGCAGAAAGCTGCTGAAAGGTATTAGAGGCAGTGATGGAATCTCCAGATTTACAAGCTCCTTCATAGCAAGTTACCACAGGCTGAAACATTATTCTAGAAGAGTACAACCCAATTCTTGTTCTGCCCTTGTAACTGTTCCTAGGAAACCAATGTTGGCTGCTTTCAGACATAGGAATTGGATTAAGTAGCTCTTTGGTCTGACTTAGTGTATCTGTTCTTATAATGCAACATCCAATTTTATGATGTTCTTATAGTCCTCTTCACTATTTACCTGTGTGAGGCTTTGAGTGCTGTATCCAAAACCAGTAGCTGTAGAAGCTGAGACACCAGACGGTGATAGAAGGATGCTCAGAAAGTTGAGAGACAGGTCACCTATGTGTATTAATGTGAAGTATGCACCGAGACTTCAGTACTTGCACTTTCACACGAGTTTTAACCTAGTCTTTAAGCAGAGAAGGCTGATGTATAGTCCTTGAAATACTTAGTTCCCTGGTAATATAGCAGTGCTACGTCATGGTGCATTGAGCTACATGAATCCCCATGGTAGGATAACATCATAGGGCTCAAAGAAGCTCTATGTACCTTGACAGTAGCCAAATAAAAATACTTCAGGAAAAACTGTGGATGAGAGAACACACAGAATGGTACAGCCTGAGCCGTGTCCCTCTCCCAGGATGTGCCCAGCTGACTTAAAGACTGTCTGATCTATAGCACCTCAAAGTGAAGTAAAAAAAAAAAGGAAATAAATAACACAAGCTTTCTGGAGCAGAGATTCAGTTTTCATTTAGTCCATGTGGGCCAGTCTCTGATTCACTACAGAAATTCTTCCTGATACTTAAAAATTAACCTCTGCTTCCTACAAACAGTTCTTTCTAATTTTTTGACTTTTCTACCCCTCAGCATGGCAATTTTTGATTGATCCAAAGTAAATCATCAGCTCCTCACAGCACATCTCTTATAAAACCTCTAGGTACTTTACTTGCAGTGTTATCCATTTGCCTTCCAAATGTACCTGCTGCTCTTTTACTTCCTTCTCTTTTCCTGTCTTCCTTCTTCTTTTAACTCACAGAAGGCTCAACACATAAATTAGTTATAACCTTCTCATCTTTCACATCTTTATTTATCAAATGGAGGCACAGCTCTTCCCAAGTGCAATGGTTTGTAGACAGAGCCAATTAGGCTTCTTTTCTTCTCTAAACCTGGGACAGAGCAGAGAGAGATGTACTGCATTACAATCGGGACTTACTAAATTACGCACGCCAAGACTCCATAAAACGCTTATCAAACAAAGTCATTGAGGGGAAAGAAAGGGAGCTAATTATCAGGCAGCAGCAGTAAATCAAAAGGAGCAGCCAAATGTATTTTAAAGTCAGATAATTAAGCCCTGGTCTAGTAACAGGGGAATTCCTGCCTGCATGTTCATGACTTTTTTAACCTGAGTTTAAAGACAAGAAGCAGTGCCATATGTAAGTTACTTCCATTATTTCATCCTCTGGTGAAGAAAATAAAGATTACTGCAAAATCGTTATAGTGTTTTATAAGGAAAAGATCACAAAAGGTAAAATGCCATCTTGGTTGTCTGACAGCTTTGAAGTGAGTGGTTCTGGCAAACTTGTTGGGAGAATTAAACAAAATGTTTTCTTCTGTGCGGTTGTTTGATCTGAGACAACATTTCTGATGCAGGGAACGTAAAACAAACTGCAACAGTTTGCATAGTAGTCAATGATTCAAAGTAAATCTGCTTATAAATCACTTCAACATTTGAAAGTACTCCCACCTAAGCACCACACTGTAAATAGCTGTGTGTGAATGTGGATATTTTCACTGTACATTTCACTCTGGAGAGTAAGTTCTGCTCTGGAGAAGACAGAGGACAGGAAAAAGGAAGTCCAGCGAAGAGAGACTGAGCAGTGCTTGTAGGGAGTACTCCTCTTCAATTTCCCAAAGCTATCACTGTCCTCATCTGGATATGCCAGGATACATACAACCTGTATGTGCACAGAGCAGCTCATCTGAATGCATGTGTAAGTCTGAAGACAGACAGAGGAAGATGGGGCTATTCAGTCTGGAGAAAAGAAGCTGCCTCATAGCAGCCCTCCACTATCTGAAGGGGGCCTATAAGGATAGTAGGGAGGGACTCTTCGTTAGGTACTGTAGTGATAGGACAAGGAGTAAAGGATTCAGACTTAAACAGGGTAAGTTCAGGTTGGATATAAGGAAGAAGTTCTTTATTGAGAGGATGGTGAGGTGCTGGAACAGATTGTCCAAGGAAGTGGTAAATGCTCCATCCCCGGAGGTGTCCAAGGCCATGTCGGACACAGACATAGGTGGCATGGTTAGTGAAAGGTGTTCCTGCCCTTGGCAGGGGGTTGGGACTGGACTATCTAGAGGTTCTTTCCAACCCAAACCATTCTGTGATTCTATGATTCTATGATTCTATGTATCTTGGTAACATTGTTCCCTTTTCTCATGTATTTCTGCTCTCTTGTCCAGGAGACTATGCTAACATCATCCAAGTCTAGGAAATACCTCTTCACCAAATACCCTGTAAATCTGCAAGTGTCCTAACAGCTACTTAGAAGCAGGAAATCTGACTTAACTCTGGATAGAAAAGTGTGAAATATAATTAACTGATGGAACTCCTTAATGCTGTGCATTGCAGCACAAACCCGTTGGAAACACACGGTTTTAAAAGCAGCACTCAGAGCCTGATCGTGTGCTGCTTTCAACATCAGTTTCCAAAATTGTCAAAGAACATTTAGCTAGTGGCTTTTCTACATCACAAAATAAATATTGGCAGGAGGCACACAAATGACTAGATATTGGTTAGAGAATCTCTAGAGCTGTGTTAAGTTAGCAGTTTAGCATCAAATTATGTTTATTTTTTCCCCTACAGGGCATACTCATGCATAGCTGAGAATATTTAGGAATGTGTTCACATTGTAATATGTGGAATAAAACAACCAAGAACTCCATTATAGTTGTGACACAGAGAGGTATATTAATAAATTCCAGAAGGGTATAGAAGGTGGAAGATAACCTGTGATATGAATAAGAAAACAAATACTGTTTTGTTTTCGCAGTAACCACATTGGATCTCTAGACATGCTGAAAATGGAAAGCAGTCATAAAGGTGATTTTAACATCTGCTTTATATAAAAGAGAATTTTAATGATATTCCCTGTAACTTCAAGAAAACAGCACAAAATGAAGGTGGCTGAGGATTTTCTGTGACTGAGGTGGGAGATTGCTTATGGTAGGAGAAGTGTTCATTCTTCATTGCACATGGATAACTAGCCATAATAAAATTAATTTTAGATTTTTAGGACTGACAACTGAATTTCTTCCTCATCTATGACAGCTTCAGGATTTCATTTCATAAGTGAAGCCAAAAGAAATACATTAAAAAATCACAAATGATAAAAGGTCTTCAATTCTAGCTGTGGCCTCTTTAGAGTCCAATTCTCAACAAGGATAGCTTTCTACAGTTAAGTCTCCTTTGTACTGTGTTAAAGAACTTTGACACGAAGTATTAAATGTAGAATTCCAATTCTATCCGTTCTCTGTCACTGATTTATTGTCAGCTCCATGGCAAAGCATTTAACTGCACAGAAAGTGAAGGGGGGTGAAGCTGAAGTCTACGATGCAAAACCTATCATTTCAAGTGGACACTGGACAAAAGTGTGCAAAAGCAGCTTCTAGGATGACAGGCCTATTCAGTCTGCAGAGTGGCCTCTTGCATATGTGGCATTAGAATTTTTTGTCATTTCGAGATCAAAGAGTGAATCTTATCAAGAATGAAAAATACCAATACAAAAAATCCATATCTAGTGTAAAACGTAACTTTCCTAATATATATATCTTTAATGTTTAAATGAAAATGTCTATATTTCAGTCTGTGCCTACAGCCTTTTGTTCTGTCACTTCAAATAAGATTTGAAGAATGAAATCCCAGATTTATCATCCCATAAAAGCTCTGATTGCATATGAAATATGAACAATATTCTATGGTGAAGTTTGCAATGAATTTCTGGCAGCCTGTACTACCATGTTGATGAAGATCCCTTTACAGGACTTCTCCTTTACAGAATTCTGAATACAGGTACAAGTTCTTTAACTGACAAGACAAATGTTGCAGACAGAATTTGACATAAAGAGATAGAGGTTGTAGCAAGAAAAGGGAATGACTGAAGCTCTATACGAAACATGTTCATTCTAGACAACTTTTTTATACCTGAATTCACTTTCATTGGCATTCCTGAATTCGGCTTTTCCTTCCAGCCCCACCAAGACTGTGATTGTGTCCACACCTCTGTAAGATTTGTGCTCCCATGTCCAAGATCAGAACCACAAGCTTTGTATCCAGATTCTGTATAATGAAACCATTTCCATGGCACAAGAGCTTCTGCTGTTAATAATCTGTATATTCCTCCTCTGTTCTCCTTCTTCCTCACTCTTATGTCCACATCGAGCTGTTGAGGAGTCTATACAGTAATATTCTAAATGTGTAACTGGTGAACTTTACAGCAATAACACGTTTCAAGGAGAAGAGAAACCAGGGCAAAGAGGAAAGAGAGGCAAAGGAGAAACCAGTTTTGCTGCTAAATATGATTTCAAATACTGTGCAATTACCATTTTAATCACGTTTCTTATCATTATCTCTACTATAAGGATATCTACGGTGAGGAAAGGAGGGATGAACATGGGCAATCTGTAAGTAATTTCACTGTCCAGACTTTGCTTCAAGACAGGGAGGTAGATGGCAGGAGTTTAACTTATTATCAAGGAAATATAACATTACCTATTGACTCAATAGCTTCTCTGTATTTCCCCAAAAAAAGAATATACAGCAGTAATTTTAGTTTGCAGCACTGCTGCAGAGCACCTACTAAGCTTTCATTATACAATGCTATGTACATACAGTTACATTCACTGCTCATTAGGGAAAAGACAAAACACAAAGAAGAAAATACTCTTGTAACACAACAAAGGTTATCCTGCCTGTTTGTTTTTCACATAAATACAGCCAGAAAAGGAGAAATTCCTGCTTAAACCTTAAATCTGGTCTGGTTTTAGCACTACCTCAAGTGGCACATCTCTGCTCTTAACTGCTGCCCCCGCATTGCTGGAGGGTGAGATCTCACTTGTTGGGTTCAGGTTTTATGCAATCTGTAGACCCAAGTGTTAAAGACCAAGAAAAGGTTGAGTAGTCATGTAGCCATAATCCCAGAGAAAATCCTTATGCTGGAAATGATCACTACACTGCTCCAGTTAAAGCACAAAGGTTTCATAACAGAGTGCTGCAAGCTCCGTTATTAGCTTTGATGGGAACTCAGCTCCTGCTCTCTGTGCATACTCATCATCTTCCCAGAGGAATTTGCAGCTAAAAAAGTATACCACATAGATAGATTATTTTACACTACATGATAATGCAGTATCTACATGATGGAGTCACCAGGTAGGTGAAGGCATTTGAGGCTCCATTTCAAAATGTAAGTATCAGTTCAGAGCTAGAAGAAACAAAAGGGTTGCATGAGGGAAAACAATATCCAAAGTGCTAGCATAAAAGTAATGAACCCAAGGAAAATGAAATTGGAACCTAAAGGAAAACCAGAGGGAAATATAGCAGGGAACTATAAAAGGGATGGGAGATCACAGATGAAATAAAACAGACAGCAATTTAAACATAGTTTAAAGCTCCTCAAAAATTTTCGGGGAAAACATAATGATAGTAAGAAAAAAAAGAAAACGTGGCAATACATAGAAGGAGCTGCTGTCACAGAATAAATGTATTCAAAAATATTTACGTGCTTATACTTTAGAGAGAAAGAAGTCCTATTTCACAAGTAAAAACACATACTTAAAGAATTTCCCCATAGCACTTCTTCTGGGGTCATGGACTGAAAACTGCATTCTGCATGCAATTGTAAGTGGGATAATGAAGTTACAGGGCACGGTTTAAAACTCCTCTTCTACTTCCCATGAAGATGTCCTAGACCACATTGCCTATCATGCTTCATGGTGCCTAGCAGAACTGTAAGTATTTAGTGATAATTGTTCAGGTTTGGTAGCAAAAAATATGTAAGAGCAATTTTGAGTAACTTAGTGGATGAAGAACTCATCTGGGATGAGGGACTGCTAGCACATAGTCTGAAACAATCTGTTGTGCATTCACGTGTAAATGGTCATTGTGATTATTACTGTATATTTACCTCCGGCATTATTGTTACTATTTCTTCCTCTGGTCAAATTTTAAAAGGCAAAACAGCCCATGCTTTTCACGAGACATTGATGGTGCCATGACAGTTCTCCTGGTGGCACTAAGCAGCACATATGAACAGCAGAGAGATGAAGAATTGAAAACACACATTTACGTTTTGCTTTTCTTCTTTATCTTCCTTGCTGCAGATGTTCCCAATATTCACAGATTTATCCAGGAAAGCTCAGCTATCTCCCACTGGATTTGCTCTTAGCAGAGCTGAGAAATACTCCTTCTAGCTGGATAGAAACTACTTTGTCAAGATGCTTCTTCTCGAGAGAGAAATCTGGAACTTTTTCTGTCCACTTAGTAGTTGTAAAGATCAAGCACTAAATGCTAAATACTCAGTCCTTATAAATGTAAGACTCCTGACTAAGTGCTGATCCGATGATGCTGGAAGGCAGGAACTCAAATTTTAAGGGAGCCAGAGACTCTAACGTGTATTGCCAAGGTACTTTCATGCAGCTTTCTTAGTTCAGGGGCAGGTAAAATTTATGTGGTAACTATCATTTATTGCCCTTTAAGAAAGCTTTAGAGTGAGAGACATAAATAAATTTTCCAAGATATTTGATATGCAATAACAGGGCTGTTCCACAAAACAGAATGGAAGAAATCTGGGCAGATGGGTATGTCAACTGAGCAGTTTTCCATTAAGAAAGCTGCAGGGGCAAAGAATGCTAAGGACTGGAGAATATATACTGTATGTCATGGATTAGGGTGGTTTTCCTTGTCAAACAATAACTTAAATAAACTTTATCATTGCATTCTTCCAAACTCATAATCTTCTTACATACTATTGGCAGTCAACAACCAAAATTGAAATTACTGGGAATTGTCTGGAGAAGTGGGTGTTGTGGAAAATCTAATCTGTTAAGAAATGACAGGTCAGACTGATAAGAAAGAGTCAGAAACCTGTCAAACACACCAAAGCTGAACTCAACTTATCCAAGTTAATCTTTACCAGTGATCACTGCATGATAGCTTCTATGATTGTGACTCATTGATTCAGGAGTCATCCTGTTTTAAATGCTGTGTCTTCTTTGCATTTGTCACTTTGACAATGATTTAAATTAGATTAAGCATTAATTAATACAGAAGAAGTCCAGGAAATCATTAGGAACGAAGTGTTTCTGGTGTACAGGATTAATTTAAAGAGCAGTAGTATATGTGCCAATATAATTAACAAAGTAATGTCATAATGCCATAATGGCAGTTAGCACTTTCTTCAAGTGAGAATTTTATGCTGCTGCATTCCTGTGTGGAAGAACTAATTTACTGCATGTCTGCAACAAACAACAATAAAGTTCACATTTGTTTACAAATAAATCTTGCAAGGAAATTAAATGCTTGGGAAATTGCAGGTAATGCTCCTCTGTTGTTGAGTGCATATAGAGGGCTGTGATTTACAGATTACATTGGCCTTGCAAAAATAGCACTCAGACTGGAGCAAGAGTTAATCAGCTACAACAGTAATTGAGGCACCGTCTCTGCAGCAGGGCTTGAGGTAGCATGAAATTGTTAGAAAATACTGAATGATCATTGCTCCATAGTAGTCACAGGTGGTGGTCTATGACAAGGTTCAGGAGGTGATGCTGAAAATTAATGCTCCAACCCTGGTAGTGTTCAAGGCCAGGCTGGACAGAGTCTTGACTGACATGATTTAGTGCATGGTGTCCCTGCCCATCACAGGGGGATTGGAACTGGATGATCTTAAGGTCCTTTCCAACACCAAGTATTCTATGGTTCTGTGAAATATGGCACAAAACATGACTGCATGAATTTCTGTGATTCTGTGTATTCCTCATGTAGACAAACACTTATTTCACTTGTCAACAATCTTCCCTGAAATAAGAGGATAGCAAAGCTTCCCAAACATAGAACAGCAAAGACAACATGTTTTCCCCAAAGCCTTAAGGACCTTCGCAATATAGGAGCCAAACTTCCCTGGGTGGTACATGACAAAGTTCACCAAAAATACTCCTGCAGAGTACTCTAGAAAGAGTGATTCAGAAGCAAGGGTTGTGAACTGTGGGTCTTGGAAATTGATAACCTTAAGACCAGTATGGAAAGCTCCCTAAATATCCGAGCTTCTATTGTTAAGGAGAGCAGGTCATGATGCTACTGCCTGGGTTTCTGCTAGGGACAGTTTCTTTGCATTCAGCAACTATTAACATAATAATAATAATAAAATAATCCAAAGAAAGAGCCCTTGAACTGGGCCTAGGATGTAGTGTTCTCTAGAAGAGATGTGACCATTTACAGAGCAAAGTCACATATCTCTTTGGAGTTTTTCTCATTTTTCTCATACAAACAAATTCATATTTCTTTGCAGTATAGTGAAGAAATTCTTTTTTTTTCAAGTGGGGATTA
>JASSUY010002698.1:0-10923 GCA_032466535.1 Forpus xanthops | reverse complement strand
TTGGAAAGGACCTTAAGATCATCCAGTTCCAACCCCCTGCCATGGGCAGGGACACCTCACACTAAACCATGTCACCCTACACTCCATCCAACCTGGCCTTGAACACTGCCAGGGATGGAGCATTCACAACTTCTTCAGGCAACCTGTTCCAGTGCCTCACTACCCTTACAGTAAAAAACTTCTTCCTCATATATAACCTGAACTTCCCCTCTTTCAGTTTGAACCCATCACACCTTGTCCTATCACTACAGTTCCTGATGAAGAGTCCCTCTCCAGCATCCTTGTAGCCTCCTTCAGATACTGGAAGCTGCTCTGAGGTCTCCACACAGCCTTCTCTTCTCCAGGCTGATCAGCCCCAACTTTCTCAGCCATGTTCATTCTGACATTGTCTTATCTGAATAGAATCTTTCATCTGAAAACAAAATAAACAGCCTAAACTTTTTGCCCTTTCATCTCCTCTCTGTGATTGGCTTCACACACTCCCATCCTCAAGAGTCTGCAGGAACTGTTCTACCTTCACTTATTTGCATTTCATGCAGCCAGCTATTTCCCAGTTTAGCATACCATCTTGTGGGTTTTGTTGCTGAGATGTGTTACTTATCCTGATCGCAGTGCCAATGCCTCAATACTATGGTGGATTCATGGAAAAGGCAGCAGATAGCAAGGTTCCCTGGAAATTAGTAGTCCCAGCTCTTTGGCATGCCCTTAATTCCTGTTAGCCTGTGCTATCAATTCACAGAATGATTGAGCTACCATAAGCTGAAAAAGACATATATGTGTTTTAGGACATTTGAACATTTTTGGTCCAAGAGTTTCCTCATGATTTCAGAAGGCCATTTCAAACTTAGAAATGTAATGCTTAAAAGAAAGCTCTGTCATTTATCTATTTTTATGTGAATTAAAACCTGAAGGGAAACATCTGCTTCCAGTTGGGGCAGGCTTGCTCAACTGTAATTAAAGTGAGCAGTGAATTCATACAGAAACATGCATTAGCTGGACAAAGAGATATCTCAGGACCTTATCATCACAACATCATTTCACAATTTTTAATGTCTTTATTCCAACAGCAGAGAACAGCATTTTTATCCCTATTTGGCACATACAATTACACTTTGATGCATATAAATGCACAGGAAAATCTAAGTGCTCCAAACGAGATTCTTATAGTTGGCCTTCTGAGACTAGAGCTGTCAGCAGGAACCACAGGAAAGAGGGAGAAGCACACTTTAAGTCCTACTCTTCTTTTTCACTTTGCTCCAAAACTTATAAACCATAGCCCAAAAGTTTCTCTTAAAAGGCAGTCCTATTCTTTCTTTAAAGAAATTAATACATACATGCATACACTTCTGTGTCTAAAAATCCTATGATGGCATATGATTTATTCACCTGGTTGATATGATTTGCATGATTGGTAAGATTTGAATACATAAATTGGCTTTGAAAAGCATGGTTAATTCTGTTATTGAGTAAATGCACATATCCCACCTCCTAATTCCCTTTTGCAATCTGAAGGAGGAGCGCTTCCAGACTTTGCAGAAATAACAACACCAAAAACCTTCCCAGGAAAAACAAGGTAAAGTTCATCAGGGCAGAAGAATAAAAAGGAAAAGGAGTAAAATAGGAGAACTGTTTGGATGAAGGCTTTCCCCTGAGCTGGGCTGGCCTAGAGGGCAGAAAAGGCCCAATCATATGGCTTTAAGTGCCAAAAATTCCTTAATTCATCAATTTCAAAAGATGAGCCTCCTTTCCAGCTGGAAACCCATCTGCTTTCCAGTGAAACGTCCGTTATTTCCTATATGTGTTCAGCTGGAAGGATGGATAATTTCTTCCTATTATCCCTCAGGATATCTAACATCTGATTTTTAGAGCTGATAACACAAATCTTCAGCCATTTGACTAACCTTAGTAAAAAAAAAAGGCACTTAATTCTCTCACATCTTGTGAGAATACATACCATTCTTCCTATACAAAAGGCCCAGCTTCTTCACCCACACTTAAACAAGACAAAATATGGAAGATGTATGGGCATCACCATCCTTCTGGGAAGAATTCAATCTGACTGAGATTTTCCCTGAACTGAGATATGGACTTGATAGGTAGAAGGCTGTCCAGTCTCCAGTCTTTGACAAATTAGATATGGGATAAGCAAACGGATCTTCTGCCATACATCTGGTCATTCAGAGAAGAGAAGTATCTGGGAAGCTTAGTACTCAAATCCTCTTCTTTGCAGAATGAATTTGCCAAGAGAAATTTCTTGAAGTTTGGTGGAATAAAGGCATCTAAGTACAAGGCATCTGAAACCCTCTTTGGCTTTTCCCCCAAGAACCACTGCAATCAGGAGTGAACACAGGATGCCAGTTTTCCTCCTGAATGACTTGCCTAAGGCCTCAGAAGTTTGTGGTGGAGGAAAATCCTATTCTCTGAAGCACATGCATGATGTCACTTTAACCACTGAGCCAGCCTTTCTACTCCTGTAGAAGGAGTTTGAATTAGCACATGGAATGGTTCCTTAAAATAACTGCTTTTTTCTTGCAAGGAGACTAAATTCCCTTTCACAGCAAGTCAGCATCTACTCAACATCACCTCCCTCCTACTCTCTTGTGGTTCATATGATTACGTTATTCCTGGGAGATATGTCTTACCATGAAAGCACAGGTTCCTATCCTACAGAGAGTTGAAGACTTGTGCAGCAGCTCTCCTAATTTACATCTCTTTCAAGCATTTAAGAAAAAGGTATCGATATTTATAGTATATGCATAACAGATGGTACGTATTGATTCTTTGGTGGTCTCTACTGTGGCTCTGTGAAGTTGGTTTACTCGTATATTGCAATTAATACAGAAATCACCACTGCAGAAGCTTCATGGTTACAGTGCCAAATCTATATGACTTTCTCAAGGACTCATAAAAACATTCATCTCATGCCCTTTTTTAAACAGATGACCTTACTTAACATATGCAGAGACCACAGAGCTCTGCCTGGTGTTAAATCTAAGGTTATGAGTACACTTGCTGGTTTTATTTTTTTTTTTTTTTTTTAGAAAACAAAGCCAAATCCAGACAGGAAAAGCTTCATAATGCTTATATCATTGTCAAGGAGAAAGAACATTTCCATTTATTATGGAAAGTTCCCAGATGCTTGGGCTATACCCATTTCATTAAACTTTTTCATCTTCCAAAACAGGGTGGCCTCAACTAAACCAACTCTAATATCTACCTCATGATCTATCTCAAACCATGTTTGGGGAAGTCCTACCTGTCCTAATCCAAGAATATTCTGGGCACTGTTTTAACAGTACTGTAATACAGACCTAGACATCCATTGCTTGAGAACATAACATAATGTTGCTTAATATAACCTTACAGCCATTTCTGCTACAGCCAAATAAAATGTCTGCTTAACCAGCTCTCTTCCTTATATTATGTTTGGACAGATGAAAACAACATTTTCCTAACTTAAATGGGGCAAATACAACTGCAGAGCTCTCAGTAAAGTTGGGCTGAAGTTTTTAAATGATTAAAACATATAAACCAACCCTTTTAGACTAGCAGGTCTATATTTTGATGCCCATGAACATAAGAAATAAATTTTTTGCCTAGCTTTTATATATCATTCTGCACAGTGGTCATTTTCTTACTTGATGGTACAGGTATAAGATATTTGATGATGAGAACAATATTTTCATTAGAACAATAATGTTCCTGTCTGTCATGTTTCTGGTCTTACACAGATACAATTGCCTTGGGTAAACTGAGTTTCTCAAGTGAGTAGCACCTGTTATTACAAGAAAAATGAATGCAAAGTAGTCCTTGCAGCTATATCAATTATTTACAGTTCTTAATTGCTTTTATTGCAACCATTATTTCTTGTTATAGTAACACAAGTATACACAGCATGCACAAAAATTAGATTTTATGCTATTTATAGGATACTGATGACTGAAGCACTATATTGTCTTCTGTGATGATGAATCCTGTATTTCCTCACTGTACTACTGTAGTACCGTAGAGGTGCTGCCTCTCTCCTTAAGGAAGTTTCCACAGAACAAGAGAATTAAGGAGTCTTTAGGAATTAAGGATAGACTTTAGCATACACATGGAATTAATAGTGTTCTGGAAATTCATCCAAGGGAATAATTTCATGCTATGCATTTATTATTGTTGCTGGAATTGTGCACTGACTGTTGCTTAAGCCCACCTTTAACGTTCAAATGATAAAATGCACAAGTTCTGCTGAATCTGTATGAGGACCGATGATGTGTGAAATCAGTATTCAGATGAAGTACACCTCAAACGGACAAGCTCACAGCACTGTTTCTACTTGCAGTGGATAAATTCTGCCTTTGACATCTGTGGTCTCATGAAAGACATCTGGGGAAGCATTCTGGAAAAGGAGCTAATGAAACATCTTTGCTCGTACCTGCTGCTTTGCAGACAGTTTATCCCATGACATGAACCCCTCAGAGGCACCTTATTGCTTGCAAAACTCCACTTCTTAATTTATCTTCAGTACTTCCAAATCGATAGTAATGAGCTTAAGAAGTTGTCAGGGAAAGCACCAAACAAACTCCATGCTTCTGTATCAGTGCCAAGAAAAAACTGTGGTGTGCATGTTAAATAAATTTATGTATATAGGTAGATATATAAAGGGAGTTAAATACATAATTTAAGAGAAAACATTCTTGGAGTTAAAAAAAAAAAAGCACTGAGACTGAGTGCTCTTTTTTTCTAGTTCATTAAAAAGTAATTGTTGCATTTTACTTTTCTTATAGCTGAAGATTTTAAAGCACTTTACAAGCATTACCAAATTAACTTTCCCAGCATCCCAGGCAGAAAGTTAAGTTTTATTATCTGCTCTATGTGCATGGAGAAAGACACTGTAGACTCCTTCTTGAAACTCTTATTTGTACACAGAGCTGCATATATATCCATGGAAATTAATACATGTAGAATCATAGAATCATATAGATGGGAAAAGACTTTTAAGATCATCAAGTCCAACTATTAACCTGAAACTATTGAGTGCACTGAAAACCATGTTCCTAAGCAGCACATCTACATGTTTTTTAAATACCTCCAGGGATGGTGACTCCACCACTGCCCTGGGTAGCCTGTTCCAATGCTTGTCAATTCCTTTGGGAAAGAAATTGTTCCTAATGTCCAATCTAAACCTTCCTTGGTGCAGCTTGATGCCGTTTCCTCTTGTCCTGTTGCTTGTTACTTGGGAGAAGAGACCAACCCTCACCTGGCTACAACCTCTTTTCAGGTAGTTGTAGAGAGTGATAAGATCTCCCCTGAGCTTCCTTTTCTCCAGGCTAAACAACCCCAGCTCCCTCAGCTGCTCCTCATAACACTTGTTCTCCTCATCCTTCACCAGCTTTGTTGCTCTTTAGACATGCTCCAGTCCCTTAATGTCTTCCTCGTAGTGAGGAATCCAAAATTGAACACAGCATTCAAAGTGCAACCTCACAAGTGCCAAATATAAAGGGAGAACCACTTCCTTACTCCTGCAGCCCACATTATTTCTGATAAGGTTGAGATGAAATATACTTACCATTGTTACTAACCAAGATGCCACAATATTTGTTTTGCAGTATTCCGCTACTGGCAAGATAGTTTTGGTAATAGATTTGAAAGTAAAGAGAACTGAATGCAGAATCCTTACATAATTTTTCCTTGAATATTTTCATGTTTTTCCAACTAGACACTGAAATTCAAAGCAACAAAATTGACATAAAGCTGTGGAAACTTGTATTTAATTGAAATTTCAATTTACTGACAAAGTTCAGCCATAAATACTTTATTAGTTCAGCCAAGGATATAGGTCAGTTGTGGCACAGGTATGGGTTGTGCATGACTTGACTGAGCAGCAATGTAGACCTTGTCTAGTAATTACACAGCAGAGGCCGGAGATGGTGTCTTCACACTTGTTAATACTGTGCTTTTAAATGCAGAATCAAACTTTCATATGTTGAAGCAAAGATAATCTGGAGGAAATGAATTCCTACTTCCATCCTCCAGCTCAGAGCAGCAGGGGAGAATTTTGTTCATCTTCAGCATTCCTTTAGGTATTAAAAGTAAATAAGAAATAAATAAGATGCCCTCTGAGGCTAACCTGAATAACGATTTTTAGTATGTTTGCTTCTTTATGATAGTTATTATTAACCAAACAAGTCTGCAATTGGGGAAGATACTGTCTATGAATAATGAAAGGTCTCCTTTTTGTATTCAATTTCTAGATGCCTTGTGATTAAATGGAGGTTGTTCATGAAATAACAATAAAAAAAAGTGCTGACACTGTAAATCAACCAGAACCAATCTTTAGCTTTCCCAGGCATTACTGTAAGCAAATTAATTCTCTCTACCCAGCAAGCAGCCCTCTATCTCAAAGTAAACTGATAATCTGTGTTTCAGTTCCTGTGCAATTAGGAATAATGGTTCCTATTCTTTTGAGTGAATGGCAGAAGCAGGACTGCTGAGTTATTATAGTCTGTTTGAGAGATATGTGCCTTGCATTATATCCAGCATGTACTTTTTGCTGTATGAACTCTCATAGAGCTCAAAAAGCAGTATCTTTTTGTCTAGTCTTTTTTTGTGAGCACTTGACCTTCATCAACCTCTACAATTCCCTTGGCTGTGATGCAAGCGAGAGTACTGTGCTGGTCACACACTTCTGTCTTGTATGTCAAGACATAGTTAGAAAGCATAACCCCAGAGGAACCACAAAGTAATGCTACCTCCTTCCCACTGTACACGGTGCAGCCCCTGTGCAAAGATGCATTAGACAGGCAAATTAAACCATCTGCTGACTTCTAACCTTACCCCCTACATTAACAGGGCAGGAGAAGAAATATGGCACTTTATTTGTGGACTAAAGAAGGAATTTATGCTGCCAACGCATAAATCCTGGATGATCCGAGATGGAAAAGTGAGCCCTGTGTTCAAAGCTGGTGGTCTCAAATTTATGCTGATTTCTTGCACTTATATGCAGGAATACTGAGGCCAATGCTGAGGGATCAAGTTTACCCATATCTCTTCTTCCACACCACAGTGTTTACAGCCCATATGTTGTGAGACACTGACCAAAGAAATTTGGCTGATTCTCTAGGTGAGCTTTCACAAGCCCTTGAGGCACATGGCCATGATCTGCTTTTTATCTGAAAACTACGAAAAATAATCAATTTTTGCCCAACAGAATTTTTTTCCTACAAACTCGGGCAGCTTTCCCTCCCTATATCACTTCTTCAAAAGGCTATTTGAGCAATCAAAAATAGAGGACTTCCATTATTCTAGAAATGAAACCTCAGGAACACATGATAAAAAGTATATGGGAAACCCATGAATTCTAAATAAAATTGAGATCATAAATCCTCACTAAATCATTCTCTTAGCTAGTAAATTCCAGCAAGAGCACAAGAGTTAGGAGTGGGTCTTTGCCTTCTTTGTAATAGGGTAAAGTACATTTATGGGACTTCTTAAATGCACAAAGACCTTGTAGGTAGTAATGGAATTACTGTAGAATTTCAAGGCAGACTTCCTACTACATTTCACCACTGTTTTTCAACCCATTTTGATCTGCAGATTCCTTTATGTTTTCCACTAGAATTTGTATCTCTTTAAGGGTATCTCAAATACATATCATCACATGCAAAATACATAAAAAATTAAAAATATCCTTTGTTTTTTAATGCTAGCCCCTGTAGTCATCTTTAGGCATGGACTTTTAGAAGCCGTTAATCAAAGTCTACAAAACATACTTGCAAAATTCTGCTAGTTAACTGAGCAGATTTTGTTGAAAATAACTGGATATTCATGTTTTCATTCTTGGTTTTATGTGTGACTGAAAAATATTGTATTACTACAAAGCTCTTTATGACTATTAATGACTGATTATTCTTGTAGAAGCATAAAAAACTTAAAAAAAAACAAACAAACTTTTCAAACCTTTCAACTGGTACGTGAACTGAGATAGTACATGATCCCTTTAGTCTGAGACTTGCCAAGCTACAGACTATGCTGCAGAAGTGATTGTCTCACTATACTCGGCATTGGTGCAGCCTCACCTCAGGTACCAGGTGCAGTTTTGAGCTCCACAATATAAGAAAGAGCAACAAAGATGGAGAAAGAACTAGAAAAGATGACCTGTGAGAACTATCTGAGGATAATAGGCTTATTCATCTTAGAGGAGAGGACACATTGCTGTGTATACCAGTCTCATGAGGGTCAGCAGAGAGGGACATGCTGATCTGTTCAGGGATAGGATACGAGCGAATGGCTTAAAACTGCATCGGGGGAAGTTGAGATTGGATATTAAGAAGGTCTTCACTGAGAGCTTGGTCAAGCACTGGAACAAGCTCCACAGGAAACTAGTCATGACCTCAAGCCTGTCAGTGTTTAAGAAGCATTTGGGCAAAGCTCTTTAACGTATGATTTAAATTTTAGGTTGCCTGTCAGGAGTTGAACTCTATGACTCTCATGGGTCCCTTCTAATTCAGGATGTGCTATGAAAAACTGAGTAAGATCTTCATTCTAAGTGGATAAGTTTCCGGCGTGAAACTGCAGTTCTAGTATGTTCTTTGAAACCTTTGTCACTTTGTCACTCAAGTTATTCGCTGGACTGATCTCTCCTTCAAATCAGGATACTGGTAGACCTGCACAACAATTTCTTACTAAAACCTTCTATTCACTCATGAAAAGAAAGTAGGATTGCAGCTGTAATTCTGCCCAAAACTTGCGTCAAAATAAGCAAAGGCAGCAGCAGATTAGAGCTGAGCACAGCTTTTTAAATACAACTGCGGTGTAATTTGCCTCTGTTTCTGTTTGAAGCTGAATCAGTCCTGCCTCTGACCTTGCCATCTCCATCTGGGGATTTAGATCATAGACAGATGAGATGGCTGCATACAGCCAGGGCTCTAACTGCTTGAATAGATGTGACAGGAATTAGACCTGGAGTTTATACGAAACATACTTAAAACATAGAACCTGAGGCCAAGGATCTAACAAGACTGTCCAATCTCTGGGAGCTAAACACTTCCAAACAAGGCACTAAGATTTCAGATGTGACTTTCACTTATAGTCTAAGCAGCAAAGACACTTAATTGTGGGATGAAACCAGATTCCTGAGATTTATGTTGCAAGCTGAAGATGTTTGCCATTGGGATTTCTTAGTCTGTGATAAATAAAAGCCCATTAGAGTCCTCCTGGTATCTAGGGAGAGATTGGCTGATGCTGTACAGCATAATGGAAAGCTGGCGGATCAATACTGTGCTATTTTTCAATTCAACTATATTAATTGTGCATACTGTTTTCATTTGTGTCTGAAAGAGAAATAAACAGGTGAGAACATCGATTCTTGCCAAATAACAACATTATAAAAGAACATTATTTAGGCACGTCTCAGTTCTTTGCTATTGTTCTAGCAAGTCAGCATTAAGTAAAGGCGTCTTCTGCTCATTACCCATGGAAATGAAGACTTGCTAGCTATGATGTCCATCATGTTCTGATAACATGACAGTATTTCCATGCATCCATGAAGACTGAGTGATTGGAACAGGTAACAGGGTGGAAAATTAGGCCATACCTCAGTGGGCAGTCATCAGTTCTTGGCTGTAAGCAGGGAGAAACCACTCACCTCTTCCAGCACATGGCAAACGATCCCAGCAATTTAAAAGTGATGGCCTCCTTGCCTCCAGAAGACAGCATGCTGCAGTGGTTGGAGCAGCACCTGCTGATAGACTCTTTTAGTCCTTAGTGCTTGTCAAGAAGTGTGCAGCAAGTCATTATTTGCAAGCGCCTCCCTTTCCCCCCCAGTCTGTTACATACATGTGAGAGACAAAATAAGGTGTTCATACTCAGCCCTCATGTTATGGTCAGAGAAAACTACTGCGAATTAAGCTTCTCACTGGTGAGATGTGATGGGTCAAATCTCAAGTTTTCAGTGAGAAATCTGTGCACCTGAACCTTACATCAATCCCTAACATAAAATGAGCTTTTGTATCACTGTAAGCACTCTGACAGTTGCTCCATCACAAGTCAGCCCCTTACTATCACCTCCCTATGCACCAGACGGATCCAGTCATTATCTTCAGTGTGGTGCTGCTTCACTATCAGTCAGACATACACAACAAATTCATTAAAGTATGGCTTTTAGGATGTGAACTAATGAGGTGTCTTGAAAACACTGTCTAAGCTTCTTCATATTTCCATTTTGCTGCCTTGGGGGTATAATGTGACTCTTCAAAGCCATTTATGCAAGGAAGATTCACAACGTCTGAGGAAATAAGCCTGATAATAAATGATAGTAATAATATTAAATTGCACTAATAACTAATATATATATTATAAATTAATAACACTTAAAATAGATAATGTTTCTCTAATGTGCACTGCCATTATTCAGTGGAGGTGCACCATTTTGCTCTGCTAAGCATTTGGCCCATATATTCTATAAAAGGTGGTAGAAGTAGAAGATAACTTTAGAATCAGACAACAGCAAAGGCAAAGATGCAAGACAGGGAGCACCTTTTGCAAAACTGAATTCTACTGCCTTTAAAAGTAGTGATATAAATCCTTGACCTGGAAGTAGGCTTCCTACTTCAAACACTTACCCATATGTTTTCTTGCACTAGGAAAGATAAAGCTGTGGATCCACTGACTTCATGTAAATATCCTGAGGAGTAGAGGAAATGTATTAGAAACATTCATACCAAACAGGAGCAAGAAATCCTCATGGTCTCAACATGCCAATGACTGGAACAAGGATGGCAAATGAAAAATCGATCAAAAAGTAACACAGGGCACAAGGAAGCTGAGGCATAGGTGACTAAATCACCTTGCTTATGACAGGTAGACCATGATGTTTTCATTAGGGACTGTATTGATAGGACAAGGGGTAATGGGTTCAAACTTAAGCAGGTGAAGTTT
>JASSUY010002694.1:0-79283 GCA_032466535.1 Forpus xanthops | reverse complement strand
GGCCCCCTTCAGACACTGGAAGGCTGCTATGAGGTCTCCACGCAGCCTTCTCTTCTCCAGGCTGAACAGCCCCAACTGGAGAGAGTGTTAGGATCTCTTGCTGAGTGGAGGTATCTGCAATGCTGCTGGTGTTCCTCTGTGCTCCCCTGAGCACTCTGCACAAGAACAGTTTGCCATACACATTCTTCAAATGATCCCCTTAGGAATTAACTTTCGAAGAAGGGGTTTTGTCCTATTTCACATGTAATTAATCCATGGTGTCAAAGCTAACATGGTGACTCCATAGGCCAGCCATTTCTTATGAAGACAAAGGAATAATTGAAAACAGCCATTAGGAGCTGCGTGGCCTTGAAAACAGAAGTTCTTTTCATTTTATGACTTTAGATAACTGTGCTATAGTATTTCTTCTGATGTAGTGCTCATTTCTGGAATTACTGGGTAAAATAACAAGCTGACATCTGTACTGTATCACGTACTTGATTGCCTCTATGCAGAAAGGGGCCAAAGCACAATTTCAGGCAACCAAGCTGCTCGAGGGATTTCGCAATACAATGACTCAGTATCTGGGGACATTAACCTGTTTACTTCAAAGGAAATTTGGTTAATCAAGGCTCACAAGCTAAGGTTACCTCGGATGCACACCAAGCTTTGGTTCAGCCTCAAAGCTGTGCACTGAAGGATGTTTTAGAGGATTGACTGAAAAATGTTTTCCATAGCTAATAATTTGCCTTGTAACCATCCTTCCTTGTGAGCCCTTTGGTTAACTTTCATCTCATGTCAAGTGAGCTAAACTGGCAGAAAATGGTCTTCCTTTCTTATAGAAAAGGAAGAGTAAGAGCTGGTTCTTACCTACCTACATACAGAGAATCTTTGAGTAATAAATCTTTGCTTCCAGTGGTGTTGAAGCATGGCAAAGAATTATTAGTTCATGTGCACGCCAGAAACAAACATGTATTTGGAAACCATACTGATAGAATCTTTCATAGCCTGCTTCAGTCCAAGCGCCTGGACTGTGTTAGATGGGAAGGAAGAATGAAATCCAGAAGGAAGAATCTCTCCTGATCATGCCTCTTCCCAGCATCTAGGCATTTAAACTGAGATACCTGCAACCAAGGACTTCATTTTGACAATTAAGCAAAAAGAGTGGTGGACTGTCTCAGGTAACAAGGCAGGATGAGCTGTATTCTCTGGCGAAAAAGCTATTTGGTTTTATAGCACAATATTGCCTCCAGAGATGACCATTTCTGCTACTTCTATTGCATTGCTACAAGAGTAATATTACCATATATAACCAATAGCTTTTCCCCCTGCAGCACTTACCTCCTACACCACACCTTCATTCGCACTTCTTGGCAGCTCCTGCGCAGCAGCATTCGGATCCCCGTTGGCCTGGTGCAGCAGATGGGATGCCTTGGCTTGTGCTTGAAGCTAAAAGGCAAGTTCTGTGACACTTGGCTGTGTATTTTCATGTGCTAGTAGCAGGAGCCTGTGAGACTAATTCCTGAGGTACAGCATCACTCCTACTCCCATCACTCCTACTCCCATGACAAGCCTTTTCTGAACAGGTTCAGCCAGTTTTGCAACAGCAGCAGTTAGTTTTCCCTGATACCTACAGACAGGGTCTAGAATAGCACTGTCAAACCCCCTCTCAGATCTTATGGGTAAAGGAGGATCTGCAAATGCAAAAGGCTAGTTTCATAATATCTTTTAATGCCATGATATCATACCATGCTAGTTCCTCGGTATTTAACACCCCAGTATTACAAAGCTTCTATGGACTTTCAGGGCAGTTTTGAGCAGTGTCATTGCAATTGTCATAGGAGTTAGTGTCTTTCAATATTTCATCCTTTTATGTTTAGTTTTCTGAACTAGATGATCTTAAGGTCCTTTCCAACCCTAACTATTCTATGATTATGCCTTGTTTAATTGGAAACGAGTGCTCTTTTCCAGCAAAGAAGGAAAGAACATGAGTTACACATGGGTTTATCTCTGTAGTTCCATTTCCTTCACAAACTGCTGTATGAACGAACCACAGGGGCCACATTCGGACCAACACGTTACTCAGCTCAACCACCCACAGACTGGTCCATGCGTCGCTCATGGAACTTGTGTAATTTCCATCCCTGAAGATCTTTGGTTACAGAGCAAGCACTGTGAGGAATAACATACACCAAAATTAGGACAGAGCAATAGTGTATGTCAGTGTTTCTCGGCCTTTTTTTAGGTGAACAAACCAGACTTTAAGCAACGATAGATATATCCTCTTTGGTTTTGTCATATTTTTTTGTTGTATAGCTAAACAACACAGGGGCCAAAATGGGATCATTCATGCTCTAGTTTTTTTTCTATCTTTATTCATTTGCTTATACTTGGCTGCATACTTTGTTAACATTATAGGGTTTAAAATCATTTCTTGTTATGTTGTTATAATACACTGATTTACAGAATCTAACATTGCATTGACAGCAGAGATACAGTGTGCTCCTTGTAAAGTCAGTCTGAAGACTGTTATTTAGAGCAGAATCAAAGAAGGTGATAAGGACTTAGCATGAGGTGATGGGGGAATTTACATTGAGATAACAGAGCAGGAGGCTAGCTTCCTGCATGGAGAGATAGGAGAAGCAAAAGGGTACAGGAGTAAATCATGAGATGATGGCATCATAGTGTAGAGTCATAGAATAGTTTGGGTTGGAAGGGGCCTTCAAAGGTCATCCTGTCATTTCATGGGATGTCCTGGAAAAACAAATGGAAGTAGAATATTATTATGTCTCTCACATGCACTGTAAGCATCTACAGAGTGATTGAGAGAACTGTGTGCTGCAGATGGGCTTTGAATAGAGAACAGAGGGGAAAAGAGGGATGAGATGCACTGTTAACTCCAGTAGGGACACCACTAACTCCACTAGAAACCCTATTTTGAAATGACCTCCTGAGAGTATGAAACATAAGTGGTTATTCTCCCACCCAAAAGTCATAGCAGCTCAAGAGCATTCAAAAGGTTTCTTGTTCTGTGTGCAGGAAGCCCTTGAAGTGACTCCTGCAAGGAAAACCCTGAAATGGAGGCATGAGGAAAATGGAGGCTTTGTTTTCATCACTGCTTTAAAGCCAGCAGAGCGCCACTGGCATCAGCTTTCTGCATCAGGTGGGGAAGTGGGCATCTTCTCTCACAAGATAAGCTGTTACTGGAGAGAAGCAACAGCCTGAAGTTGCTTGGAGCAACTGGAGATAGGCTGGAGATGTGCGATATGTGTTGCCTTTAGCTGGGCCCTATGGCACATACACCTTGCAAGCTCTCAAGAGCGCTGTTTGAAAGCCACTCTTTGAATTGGATGTGTGTAATGCCAAGAAAAAGTACTCTGTGATGGAGTAAGTTTTCCTACACCTCAAAAGGCAATGTGACAAAGGCCTAACAGTGCGGGATCCTATTCCCACTGCACATGTTTCCATTGCAGGGACATGGAGAAGTGCTTGTGTTTGATACCAGCAGTGGGTGATACCATTCTGCTGACGTCCTCATCTGTCCCAGTTCTGCAATGTTATCTCTCGAGTTATCCGTAGTCCATAGGAAGCATTTCCCAGCAATCTGCTGCACTGAATAACACAGTATTTGTGTTGTAATCTTTGGAATGACAAATTATATACTGCTTCCCTATCATGAAAACTTGATTGAGTCTGGGAACAGCATTTGTGCATATTCAGTGTGTCATATTGATCATACAGGGAGAAAGCCAAGAGAAGCCTTCTCCATAGAAACACAAGTTTACAGTGGGAATGCAACGTCTTTTCTCAGTGATAAATGGCACACTGTGATTTCTCTATTGTAATCTCTGGAGGTATCTCTATGCAATAAAACATTTATTAACATGCCCTTAACCTTCCTTTTTAATCTGCTCTACATTTTGGCTCTCAGATTTTACAGAAAAGAAGCACATTGTGTTATTTCTTCCCAAGAGTGCTCTTACTTATATCTCTAAGCCTGAAATCCTATATTTGAATGTGAACAGTGGTATTAAATCATTCAAACCACCTGATACTTCTATAGCTATACTAGATCAAAGTCTGTCCTCAAGTACCCAGAAGAATTCAGCGTTAATTTAAGCTACACAAATATATAGTAATTTGCTTTTTAGAAGGATTCATTAAGGAATTCAACAGAGAAAAGCTTAGAAGGGGATCTCATTGCTACCGGATGCTGTTGGCATCAGCAGTTCATGTACATCACAATGGACACGTACCCTGCCAGGGTATGGCTGCTTTTAGGGATCCCTAAAGGCAAATGGTGGGACCTCAAAAAGAACCCCCAGAACTGTAACTTCTGTTCTTGTCGTGCAAGAACATGACAATACTCCTGTTTGGCAGAAATGGGTGATAATCGCTCACCTTGTGTCAGGGCCCTGAGAGTATCCCCTACCCCTACTAAGAGTTTGACTGCCTGGGATCAGGGCTAGTCTAGAGCCTTGGCTTAGGGACTTGGGGAGCTCCCTCCCCACCTCCCATTCACCTAGGATCTGGTTTTGAGCTGGGCTCAGACTCCTTGGGTCCCAACCAATCTGCACTGCAGCCACATCACAGCCAAACCCATGCTTGGTTATGGACCCTGGCTCAGGAAATAGTTTCCTCACCCTAGACCTGCCTCATCACCCTTGCACTTGCCTGATGACCTCTGCTCCAGGCTATGTCTGCCTGTCCCCTACCAGCCTGCCCTGCTCATTCCATGAGGACAGTGGGATGTGCCCTGGCTGCTGAGGCCATGCCCTCCTGGCCCGACAATTCCCCATGGCTTTTAGCTTCTTATCTCACTCCTTTGCTGTGCCACACCAATGTCTGTAGCTCATACTGAGGTCTGATATGCCATAGAATCATAGAATGATAGTTAGGGTTGGAAAGGACCTTAAGATCATCTAGTTCCAAGCCTCCTGCTATGGGCAAGTGTGCTGATGGAATCTGTGGTCCACTGACGATTGAACATGAAGTAGGTGATGAAAGGTTGGTGTTTTGCACACCTGTGTCTTTTGGGCACCTTGAAGTGTGGGGCACACCTTAGCTGTAACATCCCCTGTCACATTGCCTGCTAGGCTCTGCCATGTGCACCTTGCACATGTGGTCCCACACACTTTGATTAAAAATGATAGATCTGACAGTGATATTATGCTTGATCCTGCAGCACCATGAATCTTGCAATTCAGTTGCGTCTTCACAGAGGTTCTCTTGTTAAGAATTTGAAATGTGGACGTTACCATGTCAAACACAGAGTTTAGGGGTATGTGTGGATATGGCTGCTCAATGAACTCCAGCAATGATGGACTGAGACATGTCTTCAGAAGTTGGCCAGTGCGTTCTTTCAGCTTGGAACAGAAGACAATAAAATGGCCTGGGCTGAAACGTGGCTAACGGCTCACTTGCAGCCATAAGCTAGGATAATGCCCTCCAGCTGCCAACAGATTGTCTATCAGCATATGCACTGTCCAGAGCTGAGAGGAGTTGATAACACAGCACAGTCTGCAATTGGAGTCAGTTGATCTAATTTGCCCCATGAGACAGAAAATCGGTGGCAGGTTTTCCTTTCCTGCTTTCCTTCCTTGGGAATTCAGTGGCAAAGGAAGCTGGTGTCAAACACCCCCCAAAATGATCACTTATCAAGTAATTCAAGCTTCATCACCCTTTCCTGTCAACAATTCTCAGCACCGGTGGGGAAGAATTATTTCCTTGTTACCTTCTGCTCTGCTAGAATCGAACCATGTCCAGGCTCAGGACAAGAAAGGACACACAGCAAATCATTTGGTCAATTTACTTCCCTCAGTAAAGCACCAACTTATGTTAACAAAGCCTTCAAACATTTGATATTGCATCTGCTCTGTAATTTGGTTCACTGTAGTTTTTGTTTTAATGGAAAACCCTTTGATTCATCTCTTCCATATGCTGTGGTTCTGCCTCACCCTCTTTATAACTGTGGTGCATTTTTCTCTTCCACTCAACAATTTAGAGCCCTTTTGCTGCCTGCTTATATTTCCGCCTTACTAGGCCTAACCTCAGGACCTCTCTCTGGCTAATTAACTAATGTTTCATCCTTCCCTTTTTATAGAGTGAGTTGTTTTCTTTCCTCATAAATCACAACATGTTGATTCAGTTGTATTTCTGCAAATCCCCTCACACTTCCCTTTGCGTCTATATCCTTCCCTTGTGTTTTGGGTCAAAAGCATTCTAAATAGAATCATAGAGTCATAGAATAGGGTTGGATAGGACCTTAAGATCATCCAGGTCCAACCCCCTGCCATGGGCAGAGACACCTCCCACTAAACCATGGCACCCAAGGCTATGTCCAACCCGGCCTTGAACACCACCAGTGATGGAGCATTCACAACTTCCCTGGGAAACCCATTGCAGTGCCTCACTGGAATGATAAATAGACAACTTTCTCCCTGTCTGCCAGAATAAGTGCTTATGAAAGTTCGGTTTCTAATTCCTTAGAGCTTATGAGGGACTTATGCCTTGAAGCCTACAGCTTGAGATCCCGGCCTGTACCCTTCCTAATGAGTGTTCCCGTTATATGCTTACTTATCCAATCTTCTTTTGAATCTGAGTAACATCTGACCTCTGAGATGACCTGTGGAAAAAAAGAAATGAAAAAATCTACACTTTAATCATTTCCTGGTTTATTCTAAAGAAAATCCATTAAAAAAGAAGAAGAAAAAGACTTCTTTCCTACCTTTTGAATGTGCTGGGCTCAGTTCTTCCCCCGTGTAGGGTAAAAGCAAGTAAGAGCTCAGCTCTTCTTTCCTGTACTTTGTTCTTCTGTACTGTCTTTTATTTCTCTCTGTCTGTCTCCTGCCTATCCCAAAAGCTTGCATCTTTTCAGTCCTTCTTCATATAAAAGCTCTTGTACAACTGTTCATGACCGTCGTCTGTCTCATGTCTTTGCCTTTGGGCAGCTTTTGTGTGTGAGATGACGATACATCTGGCTATGGGTGCTGCCAGTTAG
Source organism: Forpus xanthops (assembly GCA_032466535.1). Classification (NCBI taxonomy): domain Eukaryota; kingdom Metazoa; phylum Chordata; class Aves; order Psittaciformes; family Psittacidae; genus Forpus; species Forpus xanthops. The sequence continues at coordinate 72,304 of JASSUY010002694.1, read as the reverse complement.
ACACATCCTTAGTTTCTAAAATAGAAACTAATGCTGCCTCATCTCATTCTCTAGGCCTGCTTTTTTGATCATCCATGCATAATGTGAGCAGTGCCTTCCTCCTGATGTCTTTAAAGTGGCTCTAGATCCTCTGCACTAGAGATCCAAGCTATATGGAACTGACAGCTAATTCAATCCTCAAATGACTTTTGGAGTGTATGCAAAGCAGAAAGAACAGATTGATATGCAGCTACTAGAAAGGCTGTTCTTTGATATATAAACAGATTAAACCAGACACAGTTTTCCAGCATCCATTTTCTGAATGTCTTTTTCCTTTCAAATACCATTCTTCAGGTCAGGCATTTGCTGATTTCTTACATGAAATTCAGGGCCTTTAGGCTGAGCTTTAATGCTAAGCGAGCGTGCTGATTCTTCCTTTTAGTTGCATGTAGGCTTCCAACACGTTCTTCTTTTCAGCTGATCAATAGAGGAATGAGCTGGCCTGAGAGGCAGACCTTTTAAAAATGGAGTCCCCTATAAAATAGGATATGGTTGTTTCAGTAGGTGCTAAGCAGCTTTGAGCATTAATTGCACCTGGAGTTTCAGGTGCTCATCACTTGGTCATTACTCTCCACCACTTTCAGGTTACATAGATGCTTTCAGTTAGATCCATTATACCGTGCATTGGCAGGATTCACAAGGCACATGTTGTGCACTCAAAATATCTCCTGTCCTTGCTTATTTCACCAGCTTCAAATCTGAGACCATCACAAAGACAAGAGGTAAGGCTCTGGAGTTACCTAGCAGTACTCTCCTGATCCCACAGGCAAGGTTAAGGCTCTTTAAGTGAGAGGGAAGGGCTGCAAGGCGAGCCTTTATAATGCCAGTATTGCACTCTTCTGTTTCTGCATGTGCAGCAGTGTTATTGAGGGGCATGTTCCCAGGGGAACAGTTGGAAAAAGAAAAGAATTACAGACCATGAGAACATGGGACAAAAGGTGATTTTTCCTTCTCAGCCATTAAGTGATGTTGAGGACGGTAGCTGCATTTAGGAAGAGAAAGGTTTTACGTATGCATAGAGCCAAAAGGATGTATAGCAGAGTATGAATGTTCCATTGCTGGCAGTGTTCAAGGCCGGGTTGGACACATCCTTGGGTGGCATGGTTTAGTGGGAGGTGTCCCTGCCCATGGCAGGGAGGTTGGAACTGGATGATCTTAAGGTCCTTTCCAACCCAAGCTATTCTATGATTCTATATTGTGCAGCTAGCATGAGGAACAAAGGTGAGTTGCTAGGAGGTGCTGCTTCCACTTTAGTGAAGCGTCTCCTGAATTCCAAGGTGAAAGTTGTGTGTCCCATCGTGCAGAATCCACATTGCATTTCCTTCTTGGCTTTCCCTAGTCTAACGTGAGAAATACGTGGAAAAGATCGTAACAAGTGTTTCAGGTTGAATTGCTGGGATTGGACTCAGGTTGAGAGAGGCCTTCGTTTTGTCTGGGTGTGAGGAAGAGGAAGGCCTCTCAACAGCAGGCAGCACTTCTGGCTCTTACTGTCATTCTTCTGATAAGGTTTAAAAAGCAAAATCAGGTTTCTAAGGTCTCCTCTGGGAGTCCTAGCAAGAATGAGTCTCTTATCCCTAAGAGCATCTGCAGATCTAGTCCTTGATGTCCAGTGTGCAATTACTGTAACGCTTGTGCTGAAGTGGGAGTTTTGTCAATGATCTGACCTCATATGGCTCTATGTCTTAAATGTGGGCTTATTAAAACCCAGGACTGTACTGGAAGTGTTCTGGACGTGAGGCAAACCTGCTGTGACATTTTCTTTGCATAAGGCTCTTCTGAGTGAGAGATGGAAAACATCCAGATGAGCCCTCTTCAGAGCTGGAAGCTTTGGTGGCTGAGGCAAGGAACACTAATGAGAAAAGGCCCCCTTCACTGCAGTACTTTTCCCCTTCCTCAGGCATTTTCTCCTGGCTAGGAGCTTTGTGAGTTTTGGCTTGTCTACCTAATTTCCTTTGTTTGAGGGCAAACCTGAGAACAGTGACTGCACAACTCTATGGGAACATTAATTGTGTTGGAAGGCTGTGGGGATCTGATGTGTTGGACTGTGGATAAGGGATAGCTCAAGATGAGAGGCTCAGCTGGCTGCTAGGTTCACAAGCAGAGGACTTCAGCCTGGCCTTTCCAGCCCCACTGCACCCTAAAGCTGACCCACAGTCTATCAGTACAGTGGGGAAGATGTTTGCATGATCCTTTGAGGCATACGTGAATAATCAGTTTTCCTTTCAGACAAAGCTAACTGTCCACAGTATGTGTTCTGGAAACAAATGAAACACACGTCTACATTGGCTTCTTGTTGCTATGTGTGGGAAGCTTCTTCAGGAAGAATTCAGTAGGAAAAAAGCCTTTTTCTGCTTCATAATCCTGTAATATGAATACAGAATTGCCTGGGCTACGATGTCAGAATAACTAACAATGAAACACCAGTGGCGAGGAAGCTATCAAATGGAACATCTCTGGATCAGCACTGGGTCTGGTGTTAATTAAGGAGAGCACTAATTAAGGTTTCTCCTAAACCAATAAAACAAAGCATGCTTTGATAACATTTGTAGTGGCCAAGCTGTAGGTATAGAAAGGTTGATCAAGAGATTTTAGAGTCAAAGGCAAGTTTTAAACAGAGTGAGATTTTAATTTAGATGAATGTTAAACAATGCACCAGAGGGTGACACTTTATAAATGGAATCCTGCTGATCAGAGATCAGTAATGGAGGGAAGAACTTAGGGGAGTGGGTAACAAATGGGGCACAAATCACAGTACCACAGAGCTTTACAAAGCCAAACAGCTTTCCTGGCTGTACAGAGAGCGCAAGGGAGGAGGTCATTTGTAGGATGGTGGCCATAAGGATGTCAACTCTGTTTCTAGGGCAGCAATGCAAGTGTAGAGCTTCAAGCTGTTACCGGCTCCATGCCTGTGACCTCAAGGTTGGATGGTAAAGGAATAAAGTTTCTGGAAGTGATGCAGAGCTGACAGATGTGTGAACAGAGCCTTTGTGAAGCACATGAGCACACCGTGCACCACTGGCAGTGCACCGCTCAGCCATGTGGCACCTAACATCAGTGATGCTGAATTCTGATGCATTCCCATACTGGGCAAAATGCAATGGGAGGGAGCTGCTTTGATCACACAAAATGTTGCAGGATGTAAGTACAGAAATCTTAGCCACTGTCTGTCATCTTAACCTGTTCCTGTGGGCCACAGAACTGAATTAACACTGTCTTCTCATTGATGGGGAAGGCCGGTCAACACGAATCATGTAACCAGGGAAACATGGGTGCTCCTATTGAGCCTTTTATTTAGAGCTGTGGTCTTTCTAGGAGTGACTTCCATCCAGACCGAGGCCCTGGCAAAGCAGAGGTACCATTGGAGGCAGTTGCTTCTCATGGCTTTGTGTTCTTGGGAAATTGGGTGTCTCTAGGAGGAAAAGGGGGAAGCAAACTGCTTCAAGGATGCTTGGGAGAGGTAAGAAGGAAAACTGATGTCAAAATCCTTTGGTGTCTAGGAGGAGTTACAGGGCAGATAACTGCTCAAACAGTTCTAAATAAGCCATTTGCACAAACCTTGCAGTAGATAGTTATCTTTGTGTCTGTGTGCATCCCTCTGTGCAAGACAACCTTATTATGTTTGAGAAGCGTTATGGAAACTCAGGTAAATCCTTTCTTGCATTGAAATTAGATATTTTGGCACCTCGCAAACAATCTATACGTTTGGGAACTGGTTTACTGGTGACATTTTCTAACTGTTCTTCCTTTGAAAGGCATCTGTTGTAGACAGAATCAAGGATACAAGCATTTGCATGTGCTCAGGGCTTTTCTGTAGTCATAGCTTGTAATTTCACAGCACTTTAGAAGGGCTGAGGTTGGAAAGGGCTCCTGAAGCCAGCTAGTACAATGCACTTGCTCAAAGTTGAGTCAGAAAGAGCAGGCTGCTCAGGACTGATTGTGACATCCTGAATCCCTCCAAGGTTGAAGGCTCCACAATGTTTTGAGCAGCAGGTTCCAGTGTTTCATCGCTATTACAGTGGTTTAATAATGATATTTAGAGGGAGCTTCCTGTATTTGAGTCTGTGCCCATTGCCTCCTGTCCCTTTACAAAGCAGCCCTGAGATATCTGGGTCCTTCACTTCAGTCCCTCAGGTTGTTATGCACACTAAGATCCCCGAGTCTTCTGCAGGCTGAACAGTCCCAGCTCTCCATCTCTCCTCCATGATGGATGCTCCAGTCCTTTAATCATTGTACTCTTTGCTGCTTCAGTGTAACCATGTCTGTCTTGTACTGGGGAGCTTGTAACTGAACAAGGAACTCAAAATACACTGTTTAGTCTTAGAACCTAAATCAGTGATGCATACTGAAGAGGGTTTGCATGAGTCAAAGTGAAACAGCAACTGATTAAAGTTTTAACCAGAATTGAATTAATGTATCCTGCTCACAGAACAGGAAATTAAATTAGTCTAAAATCCTACACTGACAGCTATGCTGGAATTATTGTTATTTATCAAAGTCATAAGGTGGGGGGTGGCAAAGAAGCAAATTCTCATTGTGACAGTGTACAAACCCAAAACGCAACACTTACGTTGTACATAAGATATGCCTAAAGCATCCAAGGGCCATGGTTTCATTGGGGTAGAGAAATCTTGGCCTGATGAACTTCGAAATGAAAGGTTTTGGAAGATGAACCTTTAAGACACCAAAAGGATGGGAGAAGATAGCAAAGCAGCTCACAATGAGCAAGAGATAGATCTTTCCAACTCCCAAGTTAATAGCAGCTTACAATGAGTTGTAGGACAAAGTCTGTATTTCTTGATCAGTGCCTGATGTATGTGTTTACTGGGTGAGGTTGCTGTGTGTATTAATCTGTGTAGCTCTACATGTATACCTCTATAGATGCATACATATATATATGTTTTCACTCAGTGCAAAGGATTATTTACTAGGACAGGATCTGGATGCTCTCTGTGGATTTTGGCTGCCAGTGGAGTATCTCATTACTCTCAATAAAGATTTTATAATAGGAGGTAGGGGTTGTCTAATGGCTGCATGGGAGCTGCTAAATTCACCTTGACTGATGGCACATGTGTTAGTTGAGCAAATAGGTTAATGCTGTTCGTGTTGATACTGGATAGTTGCTATGCCAGAGCCAAGCAGTTTATCTCTGTTGTTTGCTGTTTTCTGAGCACGCAATGGATGGTTATTTTAGTATAAATTGGGTTCGTTCCTAGGAAAAGCTCGTGTTTCAATTTCTTTCTTTTCCTTTTAAATCTATTGAGGCTGAGAAGCCTGGGGATTTCTTCAATAATACCAGAGGGCACAAGAAGAAACTCTCCTTTTTTGGGCGTCAAAATGGCTGTTTGGAAGTTTTTGTCACATTATTTGAAACCATAGAAAAGAGAATTTTTCGCTAAAACTCTTCAGCTAAAGCATTCTGACAGCAGATATAGAATCATAGAATAATTAGGGTTGGAAAGGACCTCAAGATCATCCAGCTCCAACCCCCTGCCATGGGCAGGGACACCTCCCACTAAACCATGCCACCCAAGGCTATGTCCAACCCAGCCTTGAACACTGTCAGTGATGGAGCATTCACAACCTCCCTGGGCAACACATTTGAAAGCTTGCCTTTGCTCTCCTTGGCTTGTTACTGCCTTTCTTAAAGGGGGACAGAGGTGAGGGAGCATGTTAGTGATACGTACCACTGACATACTCTTGTTAGTGCAGGTTAAGAGAGCTAGACTGTACTTGATTGTTTAATCTCTGTTTCAATGAGGAATTTAAGGGGCTAGTAAAGAAAATGTGGAGTTCTGATAGTGGCCAAGACCAAGTAATGCAGATGATGCCCTCCCACACTTCTGAGGTTCCATCTGTCTGCATTACTGCAGATGTCTCCCTTTGTGATCTGTAAGTATCCACATGCGTACGGGTTGGGGGTACACATGGATGCTGAAGCACTGGCATTAGGGCAGCCTGAAACAAATGTACTGCTAAGAGGTGATCTGTTCCTCTGGAAGAGCTTGGTCACGCACTTCAGGACTTTGCAAAGAAGCATCTTCACTGTGGTATGGTTTATGACAAATGTCATAAACCGCTAACACTCCATGTCCTACTATTCATTTTAAAGGGACCATTGCAGCAAAGTGGAGCTCAGTGCTTTCACTTACTTGAATCCTGTGGGCTTTTGTCTTCAGTTTTACTGTCCTTGTCCTTCCGCTTACAGCAGTCCTGGCTTTGTAGAGCGTTTGCAATTAGAGCTCTCGTGCTATGATGTGTCACTGATCTTATAACATTCCTCTGGCTTCACAGCAACAAGTGTACTTGGCAATTCCAGCACTGACAACTACAGTTTTCTTCCTCTGTTGTTCAGGTCTTCAGAGCCACACAAGTGCCAACAAATGTGATAAAGCACAAAAGCAGTGTTTCTGACTTAGCGGGGCTTTGTACCAAAGTGAGGGCAGAGAGGTATTGTGCCAAGTGCCCCAGACTGGCTGGCATCTCTGGATGGGAAGTGAAATGAAACCTAGAAGATGGCCTGGAGGATGGCAGGCCTGGTGCCATCCAAACAGATGGACTGAAGTATAAGCAGCTGAGCGGTCATTTAAGAGCACAAAATGAATTTATTGACAGTTTCCAAGCATGAAATCTCAGAGTGATGACCTGCGTCAAGCCCCGAACTTGAGAGGGAGCATACGTGTGAGTAGTGTGGGATGAGCTAACGCTGAAAACAAGCATGACAATATGCCTTGGAACCTTTCTTGGGTCCATTGGAAGCCGTCAGACCTAGAAGGGATGAGTGGGAGAAGAGTCCCTGCCATAGAGATCACATCCCACAGCCTGTGCTGACAAGGTAAAGAAATGATCTTATTTTCCTTGCCCAGAGGTTGATGTGCAGGAGGCCTGCAGCACTGCTCTCGCTGGTTACCCTTTGGCAGCTCTATAAGAGCTTCAGGACAAATGCTGTAGTATTAGCCAAGCTCTAAGAAAGTTGTTATAGACAAAAATATACTTTAGTAACCATTTAAAAGGCTTGGAGTTAATCTCCACTGGCTACGGAGTTGTAGTGAGGACTGAACTGCCTCACTGTAATAAGAGCCCAGCTCCTCTGTCTGACTTTTCTGTGTGGACAACACCAACATAGACTTCCATAACTGTAAAAGTGAAGAACTTAGGATGATAATTGGTGGAAATGTGTTTTGCAGCTCATAGAAAAGCCAGGCAGACACTTAGCATTTGTGTGCTTATCAGAGGTGCAAGGCAGAGAAAAGCTCACTGAAAGAGAAATACAATGGCTTGGAATGAGTTTGTGGGTATGATTCAAGGCAAAGCCTCCATTTGCAAGCTAAGCTTTATCTGAGCTTACATTGTCATGCCCTGTAACTGATGCCTTCCAGTTCCAGTTTGGAAAGTGGAGTATGAAAGAAAGCATTAATCTGGCTGAAATCCATGTAACAGGATTGTGTGTGAAACAGAAGACAGCGCAGACAGTGAGCTACAGCTTGAGGGGGGAATATGATATATACTGTATATTCTGAACTACAGAAGAGGGGGGAATATGCTATAAACAGCAGATTTCAAACCTCTTTACCGCAGCTGAACAAGCTTTAAGAAGCATTAGGATTTGTTCTTTGTAGCTGGAGGGGTAGGAAAAATCAGGAGCTGTTATTTGATATTGGCAACATAACACGCCGAACAGAAGTAGAGCTGTTAAATCATGCTGTCAGGGCAATGATTTGCGTTGGGTAGAACTGCCCCTCAGCTCTTCCAGCTTACACTGCCCTTGCAGCACCTTAACAGTGGTCATTTGTTGCAGGCTCTGCATTTGATGTTTTGATTTTCACCAGTTGCTCTGCAGAACAGGATTGTGCAACAGCTGAGGACTATACCAACCCTTGGCAAGAGGCAGAGAGCGCGCACTCAGATCTCAGCCTCCACGCGGGGAAGCCTCTTTAACTGTGCAGAAACTGCTGAAATCATGGATAACCTGCTTCACAAGTCTGTCTCCTTCCTAAAGCTTCCTGTCCACGCAGCGTGGGAACTTGTATCGACAGTGAAAGACAAGAGGATTCAAGCAAAGGTAAAGGAAATGAGAAGCTAACAAACAAAACCCTTCAGCTCTAACCCTGTGGCTGACCTGGCTCTGCCTTAAAGGGAGGGGATCGAAGTTTAGCTGTCTTCTAAATGTCAGTGTCTGGGTGCAATGGCTACGTTCAAGCTTTTGAGAGCTCTGTGACTGAGAACATTCACCCTGAGAACAAGGAGGTTTTGGTTCTGAGGAAATGACTGGGCACTTAAAGCAATTGGCATCTGAGACAATAAAGCCTGAAGTAGTCATTAGGATCACAAAAATCCATATTTTATTGCTGTCATGAGCTGATTTCAGTGTAATTCCATCCCAGCTGGCTGGAGAAACTGTTAAACTTCCTTTTGATAGTCTTGGATCCGCTTGTTACATTAAGGGGGTATAGCTGAGGAAACCAATTCCTAAATATGTATGTAAAATAAACCACATTTCTTTTCTCAACTCTCCTGGCCTGTTGTTGTCTGAGCGATGTTATTCAGTCTGAGGTCAGGTACAAGGACAGTATTTGGGCCCTTTGCCATGTAAATCTGTGTTAAATAGGAAGTTGAATTCTTGGCAGGAGGGCTCGTAACTTGCTTTCTTAATGTTTTGGTAGATTATGGTTTCTTGACTTAAATACAGCATGAATATCCTTAGGAAAAATGAGTTGTTCTCTGAAGCTGTTGCTGTTTCACAAGGAAATGAAAGCTATAAATGGGGGGGGAAGAGGAGATGTGAGTGATCAGGAATGGGACATCTCTGAGATACTGTGCTTTCTCACTCAATATGTGCTTGATATTAAGCTATACGATGAGAACTCAGAAGCCTACAACGAGCTGAAATTCTGCCTGCTTTCTTTGTTCTGTGAGCCCTAAATGCTGTTGGAAAGCTGGAAATGAGAGCTGAGCCGGCAGAAAGAGGCACATTCCTTTGACATGATATATTTTGGAGGAACAAGGATACCAGGGGGTGGGGGAAATCTGCTTTTCCTGTTTTGGTGCGGGCACGTTCACTGTTTTCTTTCTTACTCCTGATGTTTTCACAGTGGCCAGCAGCTCAAGTGCTCCATGCTTAAAGAAACATCATATTCATCCTCCTTGGGTTTGTTCCCTGTTGGCAGGGCCGGTGTACACCAAATACTAACGTTTGCTCCTTGACTCTACAAACACATACAGGGTGGGAAGCACAGTTGAGCTCAGCAGGTTGCCCTGCACGGTGCTGAGAATCAGCTTTTTACTTCTGAGGATCGCATTCTTTTACCTAGCAGGGTAAACGTTTGGGATTGTTTGCCTAATACTGGCGCTCAGGGCCTTTTAATAAGTGCAATCAGAGGATGCATGCTTTTTCTTTGAGGGTTTGTTGTTGTTTTCTCAATGTTCAGCAATTAATGATCTCAACAGATAGTAAAGCTCAGGGGAACCGATGGATTCATGCTAGCTGTGCTGTTGTCATGCTCTGTTCTGGTAGGTTTTTGTCTGATGTAGTGCTGCTTCTACAGTCACAGAGGCAAGAACCATAAGGATGCATGCAGGCCTAGTTGGCTACTGACTTTAGAGTTGTTCAAGGCTTGTCCTGCAGGTGAACTTCAGGGGATGCATAGACCAGTTATAACTTGAACATTCATTGGTGAAATTGAATGGTTTAAGGATCAAACTATAAGTTGATGCTGAATTTAATCGTTCTGTTTGTGTAAGGATGTGAATATCTTCAGTGCAATATCCTTCTGGCACTGCTGCTCCAAACTGCTGGAAGCAATCCATTTAAACAACACAAGCATTTATGTGCTTATTAGCATGTCGGTCGCAAGGTGTAAAGCTTCATCAGTGCAAAATGAACTGAATGTGATGCTGCTATTCAATCCCTGTTACGTTGCCTGATACTGTGCCCCAGATGTAATCAGGCTTGCTGAAGACCTGCTGTTCACTGGGATGTTCCAGAAGAGAGAAACACCCTAAGAGACTTGTTCACTGATTGAACATTTTAAATGAAATACAACGTTAAAATGAGTGCAATGCTTTCAATCCACCGTCAGCTTTGCATCCTTATTTTAATGAGTTGGGGTTTGCTCTGGGAAGTAGACATCCAAACATTTTGTTTACCTACTTGCTTAGAAGCTGCTCATCCGTAAGAGCATTAGACATCAAATATTCCACTAAAACCTAAAGCTGTGGAATACATGTGCGTTGTTCAGAAACAATAGTGTCTGAAAATTAGCTTGGAATATTATGAAACCCAAGAGATAAGCAGATAAGAAGGACGTGTATAGAGAAGAACATCCAGACTTACACTAAGAAGGATAAACTCGCTTGCTTCAGGTACACAGTATGGTTTAGGAAGACTGTTTCTATACTAGCAGTGTATTAAATGTTCTCTTTCTTGGAAACATTTCTTACCTTCTGGAATAATTTCTTCCTGAACATACCAGGCCCGGAAGCATGGACTTTGTGGAGTATCGGTATGATCCAATAATGGAATTCTTTACGATTTATAAGATATCCTCTCCTATTTTAAACTCATATTGAATGTTTTAAGGCACAAGCAAGTTTCGCAAGGAGTGTTATAAATAAGTGTTTTATAGCTATGCATTAAGAGGTTCTTTGAGAATAAGTGACATTTTAACAGTCTAGTTGAGTTTAGGAGGTACTTCTGGTTAAAAAAGGCTTTTATCTAGACCTGTATAGCTATTCCTTATGGGAATACCTATTTTGAAGAGTAATTCTTGTTTAATTCTGTACATTGAATTTTTCCGTATTAGTAAGTTCTTAAAAGGTATGAGGTATTTAATACTCATTCAGCCTGAGTAAGGAAATGAATGAAACGATGTCCTAGGATGTGGAACTGCCATTGATAGGTGAAATAACCTTTTTTTCTTGTAACTTAAAAAAAAAAAGCTCTAAAAAAAATGGTAAGAAAGGAATGAAAATAAAATAAAATCTGAAATAAAATAAAAAAAAGGAATAAAATAAAAATGGGCAAGAAAGGACTATACCAGAGAAAAGGGGAAAATATGATCTATGTGTTGATATGGTTACTGCTTCTTTAGAGGGCTGGAAAATCTAAAGCCCTGTGAATTGTGACTGCATGCAGTCCTGGAACAGCTCTGAGTAGCCCTGGAAATAAGTTTTCCATGGTGACTATGCAATGGGCTTTAATGACATAAACCAACTTACACCAGTCAGCCCTGTTTCTGAGTATATAAATCAGAAAGCTTTGTTTGCTCCTAGTGATAAAGCCATATATAGCTAGAAACCTGGCAGTTGTTTTCTTGTCAAACAGAAAAGACCTGTTATTTCAAGGTGTTTAAGGGGCCTCTCTGTTTAGATGAAACACAATAGAGGGCATTTCTGTGGCTTGTTTAATGGTGTCAGTGCTTATTAATGGTGTCTATGAGGGTTATGTCCTTTCCTTGAAGGAATTTTTCAGTCCATTTGGGAAAGTGAAAAACCACCAAAATTCTGCTTTTGTTGAGTGTTCCTGAATTAGCATTTGAGGAAATGGCTTTTCAAGAGTATTGTAATGCTACCTCTTTCCAAAACATGGCCATAAAACTTAGACATCCTGTTGAAGATTCCAGCGGGATCCGATAAAACCACAGGATGCTTTCCTTTGCAATTGGCTTCCAAAAGGCATGTGATTCATGATAAAGAAAATGGAGGAACCATTGTTCTGTGCTGAGAAACCACCAGCTTTCCTGCTGGATCCTAGCAGTAAATAGGCATTTCTTGCAGCCTCTCCAGCCCAACTTCTTCAGAGTTATTTCAGAGCTACACATCAGCCACAAGATGAATACTGAAGTAATTTCTCCAGCTAAGAGTTCTATGCCTAAGAATGATACCATCAATGAGCTTCTGTACATGGGTGCTATCAGATGGGGTTTGATCCACCAAACGAATTCTGGGAGTCCAGAACTGAGGCAGCATAGAATTTGTACATCATTGAGAGTATGTATGTCTCATTAGAAAAGCTCCAATCAGTGTTGGTGCCTCTCTGGTACCCCCTTAACCATACCTCCCCTGAGAACCCCAAAACAAAACACATATATTTGATGTAGTTGCCTCAAGTTTCCAGTGTATGCAGGCCTTTGCATAGAATACTAGAATGGTTTGAGTTGGAAGGGACCTTCCAACCCCCCTGTCATGGGCAGGGACACCTTCCACTAGACCTGGTTGCTCCAAGCAGTGTTCAGCCTGGCTTTGAACGCTGGCAGGGATGGGGCAGCCACAGCTTCTCTGGGCATCCTGTTCTAGTGCCTATAAATGACACAGTACTTCTTTACTATGACAACAAAGAAATCTATGTAGCTATTAATGAGCACTTCATTATAATGGCTTTAGACATGTCATGTTTGTTTAATAATAGAGGTATACTTTTTGGTATGTGAAAATTATGCATATGTTAAATTTGAGATGACACATTAAAAGTGCTGCTTGCTCTGAATGACTTAAGGTGCTGTGGTTTTGGTGCTTAAACAGAAGCTAGGCTCATTTCTCAAATGAAACATTTTCCCTCATTTCTGTTCTTTGTTGCTCTGAAGCACTCACTGTTTGCTGTGTATCCGAGGGGCTGTATGTCCAGAATGTGAAATACTCTGTGATTCTCTGTGGTTGATGAGTATTATGTTACTATTTTATACTTAACACCATCATGTTGAAATGATTCCTATGTCCTGAGAGTTCACCAGTCCATTTGCAAAACTCCCTATCTTATAATTGGGATGGGTAGCTCAGGTGTTCTCTTTGTCACATTTGCTTCTTCTAAGCTCATTTGGATCAATACTCAAGAGGCTGCAGCAGAACAAATCTATATTGGCTCTGCTTTGGTTTTATGCTAGACTTCCTGCTGTAGTCACACAGGACCTCCTGTCAGGATTGTATGAGGTTTCCCAGGAACATGCAGATTCTTCTTCCCTCCCCTTCTTTTTCCCTTTCCTCCTCCTTCCCCCCTCTCCTCCCCAAGGAGATTTTCATCTTAATTTATGATCCTTGGTATTGAAGCTTGGATGTCTTGCCTCTTCAGATAAACATCTCTGAAGTACCATCTTCTGCTTAAAATGTAAGCTGGGTCTCCACTGCTTTGTGTCAAACAGGAATAGTCAATTTTTCAAGTGTATGCTATCTATAGACAGACGTATCTACATACCTGTCTATAGATAGACATATGCATGTGTGTATTAAAATATACACGTGTTAAGATGAGTAGGTTTTGGTACTGTCGTAAGAAAACAGCAGTTAATACAAACCACTTGAAGGAAGCACTGTGCTAAACAAGGATCTTAAGTGTTGAACTTCTGCCTTTTTGACGAAGGCAGAGAGGAGCTGGGGTCCCTTAGGATCTTGAAGAACTTACCTAGCTGCTTATGGACTGTGGCAGCTCGTAACTATTCAAATCCTTGGTTTAAAGAGTTGAAAACTCCTTGAACACAATGGTCAATGCTTATTTATGTTTTGGAGTTGAAGTCTGGGATGTGCTGCTGAAGAAGTCTTACATTGTTGACGTTAAATAGGATTGTATTCCATTTCCTGGCATGCTGGTTTTCATTTAGGCACGTTTAGCAACGCTGCTATCACCTCAATCAGGTATAGCTAGGCTCTTCGCTTAGGCCAGTATCATGACTGAATGGTTGCTGATGACAACTATTGCCAGGATAGGGTGGGGAATGGAGCGGGTTGGCTGCCACTTCTGATATCCAGTAAAAGGAAAAACCCTAACAGAATGGGCTGTGCAGTAGAAAAAGGAAGACTAAGCTCAACTTTTACAGCAGTATTTGAGTAAGTGGTAGAGCAGTGTAAATAACCGCAAGTACGTCAAGGGTTGAAGGCCAAGAGAGAAGATTTCAAAGCTAAGATATATTCCTTTACTGTAGCTTTACTCGTGTACAAAGAAAATGAATAACTTTTAATTTAAATAATTCTCTGTCCCATCCCACTGTTTTTTTTTTCCTTTTTAAATTGAATAAGCCTGCCAGATAGAGATGGATTAGATTTCATTTACGGGACCTTCATGTTAGCACGTGTAGTACCACAGAAAGACAAGAAACCCACCGAAATTTAGGTAGCATTTAATGTTCTGAGACAGTCAAACAAACTAGATGCTTGTGATGCCTGTTTTAGTGGGATTTCTTCAGCTGAGCCCTGTCAAACTAAGTCATCACACCGTGTACTCAACATGTGCTACAACTAAGAGGTACTAGGCTCATGTGCATTCAGTAGTATATGTATATATTCACATTGCTCCCCAGGAAATTAGACAGGAATATAGCAGCCCTGGTTTTTTAATCATTCTATAGAATTAATTGGAGCAGAAAATGTCCAAAAGGCATTAAAGAAAGCTAGCTGAAAATACTTGTGAGTGCTGGAAATTCTAGAGCTGCCAATCCCAACAATTCCAAAATTTAGCCTTTCAAATTCTTATTTCTTGTCAGAGAAATTCCACTTGGCCTTTCTAGTCAGGTTTTGAAGTTCATGCTCTCAAGATTTCCTATGCAACTGAAAGGATCAGAAACGTTTTTTGGCATATGCAAGCATCTTTGATAGAACTGAGCAGCTCCACGAACCAATATGTAATATGAAGATTATGATAGGAAAACCCGGGAACTGCAACTGATATTAACACAGCAATATTCTAGGAATAAGGCTTCTGGTTGTAGCCTTTCTCTGGTGTTCATGCCATGCCTTTTGCTGTGGATGCAAAACAAATGCCATACAGTTTCTAATCAGCTACTATAGTCTGAACTCAGTCCTTAAGACAAAGGGAGGAACCTGAATAAGTGATAGCAACCTTGATAACAGTGAGGGCCTTTCCTAGTAATGTGTGGTATTTTCAATGAGGACTAACATAAAAGACACCCATGTATTTGGGACTGTCCTATGTGTAGGACTTGGAAGTGCTGGCATTGCTGTTAGAAGCTTTTAAAAGACCTGAATAAATTTCATATAGTTGCTTTTTGAGTTAAAGGGCTTCGAGAAGCACTGTTTGAGCAGGGCTGATTTTAATGGAAGGACAGGATATCATGCCACAGCTATTTCGAATGGTTGAATGGAATGTCTGTCACAAATGACTACGTGTAAATGTAACAAAAAGAGCTCTGCTTTAAAGAGAAATGATTGTGAAGCTTCTGTACCTGCAGTAAACCTGAAATTCATTAGGAGATACTTACTCAAAAGTTCCTGTTGGGATCAGAAGCCATTATGCGCAGGCCTAGGACTTGGTGGGAAAATGGTGGTTTTCATTTTGTCACAAACTGCACAAGCAAAGGTTATTTCAAGGGTTTTGGCAAACCTAAAAATGGGCCTCTGACTTTCTGTGTTACAGTTCTTCATTCTTTATGGTTTGACTCTAGAAGTCTTAATTAGACTCTGCAGCAGTTAAGCTATTACATCTTACAAAGCTTCATTTCTTCAAACCTAACTTTCTCTTCAGGTATTCCAGTGAGACTATGGCTTAGGAAAACAATAGGAAAAGCTGAAAAGACAAAGTTGGCTTATTTCTAACCCTTTGTAAGCTGTTCCAGGAAGTGCAAAGCCGCATCAAGACTGTGTACACGTGTTGGAGATGTGAGGCTGTAGACAACCGAAGATGAACTACCTGAAAAGGGAAAACAATTTGGGGTGAAAATGATGGAATATATGAATGACAAGTTCTTACAAGCACCTGGTTCAGTGAAATATGTGGCTAATGAAGGAAGTCCTGTAGGAGTCCTCTTCTGCAACTTCAAGAGTAGCAAAAGCGAGTTTTCAGTTCACTCATGCTCGCGCATATAAGTAACTCTTAGTTCATCCATGTTGCTCCATCAATGTCAGAGGCTTCCAGTGACAGCTTTATTTTTACCCCTGGATGGATGATTTTCCACATATCAATGAGTGATGCATCAAACTTTTACAGTTTGATATCCTTTTAGTTCAGCATATTAAGTAAGCTGTAGAGATATGGCTGGATAGATAGATGATTAGATATAACCTAATGATAGGTAAACTAATGATGGATATGCACATATAAGTTTATGATTAAGTAAATCATAGATACCATAGGAATAATAGAAATATAAAATGTAAGGCATATCTGATGCAATATAAACTCGTGGCAATTCTATATTAATACATCTTATCACGAGATAGTAGAAATTCTGACCTTTATTATATGAAATATGTAAGATATATGATAGAAATCATGCCTCTAACTAGATATAAACACATTGAGGGCAGTTTTAAGATATCATGTAGAATCTTGAGGGTTATAATTTATTTTAAACTGAACTTCAAACAGTCTATCACTACCAGTAGTCTATAAATAGGGTTGTATCCTCAGAACTCCTCAACAGATCTGGATTATATTGGAGGCCCTTAAAGATGGGATGGGAACTGCCTAATATTTTTACTGAATTAGAAACTTCTTTCTCCTGAACAGGCAGTCGGCATGCTCAGTTTGTACAGAATGTCCTCACTAGCCAGATGGTGGGGAGGAGGGCTTATGGCACAAGTTTCAGCTCTTCTGAATTAACCCCTCTGGTGCTTCCTGGCTTGTTGCAGATGCACAGAATGCAGCACACAATAATGAAAGGGATAAAGAGGGCCCTTTTAACCCTTGCATTGGAATATACCTTCCCAATTCACATGGGATTGTCCCTCCCATATCCACTCTTGCTAGTTTGAGTGGGGTCTCTATCCAACCCTTGGTGATGCACAGACTTCAGTATGTGATCTATCACACTTCTGAGCACTTGCTGGCCTAGCACAGGCTGGTGTAGCTGGGTAGGGAAACGGGTCCAAAAGCCCTTGTTAAATTTGGGTATCTTTACTCAGTGTACTCACTGTGTTTCTAAGTGTTGCATAACCTGTTTGTCCAGTTTGTATTCCTCTCCTTGCACCCTTAGCCTTGAGGTCAATTAAGAATGCTCCTTAATACAAATTAAGCCTTTCAGTATGCCACTTCGGGTTACCTTAAGGTTAGGGGTCTTTTATGCTATAGCACATAGTTGCAATAGGAGCATGCTACATTAATTGCTTTATCAGTAACCTCTTTAAAAATGTGACCTCAGACCACTTTTTAAGACATAAGGGAGGAAAAAAAAACCTCAAAATACTTCCATTTGCACACACATAGCAGTAACTCTGAAAACAAAAAGGTAAGTGGAATGTGAACCCAAGTTTGTAACATCTGTTTGCTAACTGCCAGGTCCTCACCGAGTTTCACCTTCACCCTGTTTTCCCCCCACCAGTAGTCTTGAAATAGGATTTCCAAGTGCCAGGAGACTTGGCAACATCCCTCGTCTGTAATACATGCAGCATTCCTGAAGTTCTTGGCACATTAGCCTCGAATAAATGCAAAGTAAAGTACTTCATTACCACTGTTCTTTTAACTGCTGGTACTTCATTGCTGAAATGTGTTTATTGTCCATCACATTATACATCTAAGGATGAAGTAACTGAAATCCTTTAAAAGTAAATAGGGTATTCTTCTTTCCCATTTAATGAATTGCAGTAATCCTTCGATGAGATATAAACTTTTACTAGGGAACAGTTGTCCACCTTCTGCTGTACTTGGGCCATAACATGACTGTAGCTGCAGCTAACAGTGAAGAGGAGTGGTGCCTTTGTCCTGTAGCAGACATGTGACAAGGCATGTTGCCTGCCTCGGCTAAGACTTCCTATAGTAACTTGCTTCACAGCTTATTCCAATTATAGAGCACAATCTCCTTGGATGTGTCTCTTGGCTGTCTTTTACAGGCAACGGGAAACCAGCTCTTTTACTGCACAAAATGAGGAGGGTTGTCTCTGGAAATGTGAAACCTCAGCAGACAGGATGGAGGCACTTCCACATTAGTAATAGTCAGCTTTGAAAGCAATCACTGAGGGTAAAACAGGAATAGCAGAAGAGCTCTGTATGCCCTAAATGAAGGGAGGTGAAACCTCTATGGAAAATATGTGAGTGATGCTTTTAGCTATTTCGGAGTAGTGTTACTGAAGGGAGTGGTGGGTGAGTATGGCATATGTGGGAGAAATGGAAGGTATCGCAAATTATCCAAGATGAAATACAGGTTCGACACAGCAGTTGAGTGCTATGGTCAGAAAATTAACTCATTTAGTCTGTCCCTGAAAGATAGGTTAAACCAGGTGTTCTGGAATGCTCTGAGGGTGTATGCTCACAACAGCTCCAACTGACCTAAGGTTGGAACTCCCGTAGTCCTGCTCACATAGTCCCACCATTGCCTTGCACTGCCTCCCTGCACCAGTTCTGTGAGTTTAGCCTTCTTTGAGGTAGGCTTTCTTTGTAGCTGGATCAGTCCCTCTGAGCTGGGTTACCACGAGATGACAGTATCAGGGCCAGCATGTGGGAAGCACAAAACCAAGTGTCAGTGAACAGAGCATCACAAAAGCTTGGGTCCATGTCAGTTTAAACTGCTGTGGTGCTGCACCTCCCTCCCTGAATGTTAGTAAGGGATGGGATGAGAGGATTAAATTTAATGGTGTTTTAAAAATCGGTGCAATGTAAGGCTGCCATAAACCTTAATTAGCATTAACTGCACAGGGTCAAGACAGGGCTGAACTACAGTAATTTGAACATTTAGCTATGTTTCTTACATCTTAACATGCTCAGGGTTATAACATTAAATGAGCACTTGTTTCCTCTGGGGAAAAGGTATCATTTTTCTTCTTTTAAATCTAGTGAATGGCTTTTGTGCATATGTGTACATATGTATATACACACACATATCAAAACACTCAAACTTTAGGTGGTACTAGCATGGATTTTCCTCTGGAAAAAAAACCAAATCCTATTCTGATTTGTGAGGACAGCTGGCTACCACCAGTTCCTGCAAGCAAAGCCCTTTTCTTTAGTATCAGACTTCATCTCCACAGTCATATTCTAATAACGTTTCTTTGCTTTGCCAGATAATGCCTTTGCCACACTCTTTAATGAGGCTTCCTGAAGATCCGAATGCTGTCCTGATACACTCTTGTGTATCAAGCTCACATTAAGGTCAGGATTTTTTAAGCAGCAATATTTAGCAGCAGATGGAGGTAAAATACTTTGAGCATTGTTTATTAAACAGCTACTGTTTGTAGGTGTAGAGTATGGCAGACGCAGCAACACGATCTTCAAGGCTGGATGCAGTCCTGGTATAATGCAGAAGAGGCACTTCCCAGCTGCCTGGCAGCATTACAGCTGTGTATGATTGGTGTAAAGAGATTAAGCTCCAGAGAGGAAGATTTTTCAGCTGTCACTATACAGTAAGGCCTGCTTTTGACTTTTTTCTCCTCTTTTAAGACACATGAAGACAGGATGGTGCTTAGCAGGCAAACTTCATCACAGATATTGAGACCTTAATAGGTCCATCGCTGGCAGTGTTCAAGGCCAGGTTAGACAGAGCCTTGGGTGGCATGGTTTAGTGTGAGGTGTCCCTGCCCATGGCAGGGGGGTTGGAACTGAGTGATCTTAAGGTCCTTTCCAACCCGAACTATTCTATGATTCTAGTTGTGAGCAAGTTCAATAGTGTTCAAGAAGACACAGTTTTCTCCCCAAAACTTTTCACAAGTAATTCAAGTATTCTGTGGATGTAAACCGTATTAGGGCCTATAGGCTTTGTGGTTTTTTCTTCATGAAAACCTTAGCATAACTTCCTCATCTTTAATAGTAACACCTGATATTGAAAGCAAGATCTACCTGTTTTTAACAAAACAACCGTTTTGTGCATCGGTTTTGTGTTGAAGTTGAGGCATCACAACTAGCATCACAATAGCTCAACACGGTTCTTTGCTTCCCTTACAAACAAGATACCATAAACAGGATCTTGGAGAAAAGTCATTGCTACAATGACAGTGCTACCTACTTGTAGTGGGATACTTCAAAGAGTAACCATGGAGACATTCAAGTAACAATTCAACTGTACAGGACAGGTCAGAAACTCTGCATAAAGTATTCTCAAGCAATTAACCCGTATGTTGTCATCTTATTTTCCTGCATGAAAGGATGTCCTTTAAAGCAGCACTTGTAGCTCTTCCTTATGTCTCAAAACATACAGATAAATCTATATTATTTTAGCACTCAAGCAACTTTATCTTCAAGAACTTCAAAAGAAGCAAGGATGCTCTTTAACTTGTTTAGCAGAGGTATTCAAAAGACATGCTATTATGGTTTGGGGGATTTAATTCAAATGCTTAAAGTTTAGTTCTGTTAAATGCTTCTTACGAACTGACGTTGACTTTGGTTTCTGCTGCTGCTTCAGGAAAGCAAAGTCAAGGTGATGTCAGTGTCATTGCATTTCTCAGACCGTGTTGTCATGCTTCTTTAGAGACAGGGTGTAAAGCCTACAATTAGCATGTCTCCATTTGATTTTGACCTTGCCAGTCAGAAGGCATTTTATCCTTACAGGTGTATCAAACCTTAAATGTAACATTATCTCAGCAGAAATCACTTTTATTTAAAGACTTCCCCAGCATCAGAGCTCAGCACTGTACCTATAAACGATATTCCTTTGGTGTCTAGGTAAACACAATGGAATTGGTAAAGCATTTTTTCACCCCAATACTTGGTGATTTGGAAGCCAAAAAGGGGTTTCAAACGCAGCCACCTTCAGTGGTTTTGTGTTGGGTTTTTTTTTGCTGACCTTCGGAAGAATGTTAAGTTGACGATGAAGTGGGACTACAAATCCCACCTGGGTGTGCTTTAACTCTAAACCCAGCACCTACTCCGCCTGTACGACCCCGGTTTCACACACACTGCTCCGCAGGCCCCTTGCGGCCTGCAGGCGTTAGGGGACGGCTCCTCCATGGCCGCCGCCATGGGGCTGCTCCGGCTCCAGACCCAGAGGAGAGGCCGAGGGCACGGGTGGAGGGAGCCCTCAGGCGGACCCCGGGCCGGTAACTCCTCACACCGCTTAACGGCCCCACTTTCACCACAGTAATGTCCTCCCTCCCGGGCGGAGATCTCCGCGGTGGTGGGGTGGGGGTCCCGGGTTATGGAGGACAGCGACACACGGCCCCTTCGCTGCCAGTGAGGGGCGATGGAGGGGCGATGGAGGGGCGATGGAGGGGCGATGGAGGGGCGATGGAGGGGCGATGGAGGGGATGCCGTTCTCTCTCCCGCCCTTC
The DNA here is from genome assembly GCA_032466535.1 of Forpus xanthops. Taxonomy (NCBI): domain Eukaryota; kingdom Metazoa; phylum Chordata; class Aves; order Psittaciformes; family Psittacidae; genus Forpus; species Forpus xanthops. Next base: position 51,133 of record JASSUY010002694.1, on the reverse strand, counting down.
CTTCCGCCGCCATGCCCCGCCCCGTCCGCTGCCTCTCCGCCGCCCGCGGAAGTGAGCGGAGCGGGATGCGGCCGTTCCGCTGCTGCCGCCGTCCCGAGGCACGGAGGTGAGCGGCGAGGCGGCCGGGACGAGGCAGCGGCTCCGGAGCTGCTGTTTGCGCTTCTCCCTCCTTCACACCGGCGGTCTGCGCCATAGGGTGAGCGGGCAGGGCCGCGGCGGGGCCGCCGAGCTCCGGGGAGCCGCCGCTTTCCTCGCTGCTCCTCTGGCTTGAGGCGCTGAGGAGAGGCGGTGCGGGCCTGGCGCGGGGGCAGTGGTGTTATTTGGGGTGAGGGTTTATTTTTAGGTGAGGGGGGTTCATTCCGTGCGCAGCCCCTCCCCGGGCGGTTGGAGGAGAAGAGGGAGGCGGTGGCATTTCTCTGTGTTGCTGTAGGTAACTAATCCTGATCCGGCTCTGCGGGCTCCATGGATGCGTGTGGCTGGAGTGAGTGGAAAGGCGGTGGAGCCCCGCAGGGTTCGGGTGTTGCGGGGCTTTATTTTACTTCCCGTTATGGTTTTTCCTCGTTGAGCTCGGGTGTTTCTCTTGCAGATGTTGCTGCAGGTGGGGGCAGAGGGAGCGGTGTGATTGCCTGGGATCTTGGGGCATCTCTGTCTTCACCTTTCAGCTCCCGCTCCGGTGCTGCTGTTGTGAAAGACTTTTGTAACTATCGTCTCAAGTGCGATTTCGATGGAAAATGAAGGTAAAGGTCTCATCAGAGTCACTGACTTCATTGGAGCTAAGAGGATTTGTGCATGCGGTTTGGTGACAACTCCTACTGGTGCGTGTGTACGTTTTGCCGTTAAGCTCGTGGTAGGAATTCTGCTCTGCACTTTAGGAGTTGTAGGACCATTGCTTTTCTTCATTTGTGCTGCTGCTTCTTGAGATAATAATCAGTTTTCTTCTGTCTTGGCAGATGCTCAAAAATCACTCTTGTGTGTTCTAGTGCTCTGTGTGTTTGGAATAGAAATAGTCTGTTTAGACAGGGGCTTCTGAGCATTCATTGCTTGGTATTTGCTTAGATTGTATGATTTTATTGAATTTTATCTTTCAGGGTGAAATTGAGGAGGGATGCGTTCTGTATTGAAATATTTTTGTGCTTATTTTTACTTAAAAATTGCTAAACTTTGCTCTCGTGGGTACTATTTAATTAAAAAGTGGCACTGAAGTTTTGGGTTCTGCTGCTTGAAAGATGTGGTATGAAGTTGTAAGCTCTGTGTACTGAAAGAAATTGCTGTCCTATGCTTTCTCCTTCCTGTGGAGTTTGGAAGTTACTTAATCCAGGGACTTGTTTCACTTTTTCCATGTGGGTCTTCAGTTTATACTCTGGAAGCCTTGAAAGCCCCTTTGCATTGGTGATAGTGACCGTGAGCTTAATTCTCCCACTCCCTTTCTGTTTGACTCTTGATATTGAAAACCTCTGAAAGGTATTACTAGTTAATGCAGATAATACATATAAGAAAAAACCCTGTTGATTCTCCCCACTCCCTTTATGTCATCATTATTCTTTGAAGATATTGTATGGATTTTTCTAGGTAACAACTGGATTTCCTTTTCTGTAGGTTATATGTGAAACTTAAAAACTCCTTTTGCTTCTACCCCATTCTGGAGGGAGTTGCTTTTTTAATAGCTTGATTTGAATGAAGAACTGGATTGAATGTGCCTGGTACTAAAGTATTTTCTATGGTTGGATATTGTTCCATTCTGAAATGGTTGTTTTCCATGACTGGAAGTAATGGTTAAGTCCGGCCTATGTTGAAAACTGTGTGGGTTATCATAATGTGGCATACCAGAACTTTTTTTCTTAATGTTAATATAATATTAGAGCTTTCTTAATTCTATTGATCATGTCCTGCAACCGAATGTTTGTGATAAAGTACATGAAACTTCTTAGGTAGAAGGAAGTTTGGAGTGTGGGGGAGCCTCTCTAGAAGATTGACCTTTGTTTTGGGAGGTTAGCTGATAGAAATAGTTTAAGTGCCTTTGCTTTTCAGTCACTCTATTGCAAGTAAAAGGTTTTTGAATGGGCAGCACTGGGTTATGAGGGAGGGAAAGTGGGTCTAGCACCATTGAATAGAATCATAGAAGCATAGAATGAGTTGAGAAGGACGTCAAGCTCATCCAGTTCCAACCCCCTGCCATTTGCAGGAGCACCTCACACTAGAACACGTCGCCCAAGGCTCTATCCAACCTGGCCTTGAACACTGAATAGAAATAAGGTGGGGGGAAGTAGCTCTCTTACACGTGTGTGCTAAGGCCAAAATGGCAGGAAGGCTTTTCATGCCTTTTAGTTCTATTACCAAATAAATAGTATATCATAGATGTAATTTATAATTAACTACATGCATGATAATATGGCCTCTTCTAATTGTTCTGAATGCTGGCAGCACAAAGGTGGCATTTCTTCAGTTTCTTATGGGATAAATAAACTATGTTTAAAAATTAGTAATATTTATATGATGAAAACAACAAACAAAGACTTCTTAAAAGATGGCCAGACACATACTTCAAAGCTGGAATTAAATGCTATGGTTTATTGAGGCTTTCAAAAGAGTAGGCTCCTGGGGGTAGGAGAAAAGTTAAACTTTAGTATCATTAAAAAGACTGAGGTAGTTCTCTTACCATTTGTATTACTTCTCCACTCTTTCCACTCCCCTACCCCCCTATCTCATAATTCAGTCTCCAGACAGGCGCATATATTTACAACTGTCTGTCTGTTTTGGTGTTCTTGGTACTTCTGAGCTCTGTGGGGTTGTTTTTTTTTAGCTATTGACATTTGGAGACAGCCAGACACTAGCAGCTTTCATATTAGGACTTTTCATCGCTCTTGAGAGGATGAAGACCAGAGACAGGTGAAGAACCTTTGTAATCTTGTAGAATACAGGTCGTACTTTGAATATCTTTAAACTTTTTTGCAAGCTTATGTTTGAAAAATCTCTTTGGTTTGGATATTGAGCAAGAGATGGCAGTTGTTTTCTTCTCCTCCAACCCCTTATCTAGATGAATATTCAAGATTAGGAAGTGGTAAGATGGTTGGGAAAACTGATGTTTCCCTGTGTTGATTCAGTATTCATAAGGAATATTGTATGTTTACTCTAAGCTCATGAATAGTTTGTGGTTCCTGTCTCTTGTGTTGAGATGATTAAGCTTCCACAAAAGAATCATGTATCTTATGGTAATGGGGAAGAGAGAACTTCCCATCATAGGAAGACTTCTTACCTCAGTAGAACTATGACTTAGAGGATCAGTGTTTGTACTTCTGTTTGCAAAGATAGAATTTTGTGACTCCTTTCCACAAGTGGAGCTTTTTCTTAATCTGTAGGAAGTTAAGAGGACTTGTGTAGACAAAATGTAACTGAGTGCAAACTGGGCTTTGTAGTTTCTGGATATCTCCACTAATGCCTTTGGGTCATTTTAACTAATCTTCTGTAATTGTAGGCTGAGGTTGTTTTCTTTCTTTTTTTCCGTGATCCTTTAGACCTTGACAGGCTCTTTATTCTAGCCAGGATTGTCTTGTAGAAGGCTGCCTTTTAGTAGAAAAATAAAGAATACAGTCTAGGTTACCTCAACTTTGAGCTTCTCTGCTCTGAGGTCAGGCCATGATTGCAAATACAACTTGTTAAATAGGAGTACTACTTTGTTACCAATGCCTTCTGGAGCATTTGTTTTCAGATCATTAAGTGTTTAATAGAAGAGGTCAGAGTAACATTTTCCCACTGGTAAACCAATAAAGACCTTTCAAATATCATGTAGCAGGTTGGTATGGAAACTCAGACCAGACTTACTTTAAGTAATAAAAACATGATGTGGTGATTCTGAAACCCTCCTTACCTACATTGTTTTGAGTCCTAGTTCATTTCAGCTAATCTTCAAAGACAGCTTCAGCCTGTAGTCTGTCAGTAGTCATTTCAAGATAGTTTTGGTAACTGGGTGAGTAGTGAGATATAAGTCAAGATTCTTTTTTTCTATGAAAAAGAGGCTTTAATACTTCCTGTAATCCTGAGGTGACAAATGAGTAGTTTTTGTTTGTCATGTGCTTGAAGAGCAATTGAGTTTTCCTAATGAATTTCAGGGTGTTTTTCTTAAATGATGAAAATGGGCTTAGTCCCTAAATTTAACAGATAGAAGAGCAGTGAATAGATTTTCTTGTCTGGGGACAGTGAGTTAACACCCTGGACTGGCTCATCATGGATTAGACTGCTGTAAATACTGACAAAGGGGTGAGTGTGGGTACATGGAGGAGACAACAGAGGGGGAAGGGATGCCTGCGGCAGCAGTGGCTTGAAAGCAATTTAAAGTGTTCCAGAATGGCATCATCAATTGTTCGTGAAAGTAATATCCAAAATAATCAGAAAGAAATGTGTGATGGGAAAAAGCTAGAAAATCCAAAATGGACTTGGTGTTATCACAGCAGTGTGTGTTCCTTTCACAACAATTTTGATTTTCCTTGAGTACTGTTTCTTGCCTATCTGCAGCTTGCAGAAAACTAATTAGAACCCAGTTCTTTTTTCACTTATGTTGGCCAAAGAGTCACATCTGCATCTCTTCTGTTTAGCTTGGAGGATAAGGTGAGAAATTTTAACTGGAGGGTCTTCAGTAAAGATTAGCTCTAGTACATACCTTCCTGTCTTTTAGCAGTGCTTTGATAACTTAAATAACCATTAAGTTAACATAGCACTTGTCCTGCATTAGAAGCATAGATTTCTTTTTTAATTGACCAGTGTCATCTTTTAATCTTTTTTCCTGGTTGATGGACCAATAGATGGTTCGAGTTTTCTCTTTCCCCTTTTCTTCCCCATGCAGATAAATCAGAAGTGTTAATCTATAATAATCTACAAGTGATTTAACATGGAGTCTGCTTGAGATAAGACACTGCAGAATGTACATTTAGTTATTTTGCTACCTTTGTTTACGTGAAGAGTCTAGGGCATGATGTTGTCTTAATAACTCAGGAAAAAAGTGGTGTTAGGAAAACGCAGATAGCTATCAGGGTAGATAATTTAATGGAAGAGAAATATTTTTGTTTGCTTTTTTGGTGGACAGTGGTAAGTGTGTGGTGATCTTGGGATGCTCTTCTGTAGGACTGAATGAAATGGTCTCATTACTGCTGAAAGAAGGTCCTACTCTTAGCTGTGTTCCTGCTGTAGGTGTTGTCTTGGCTGTCAGGCAGGTTAGTCCAGCCCTTCTTTCCCCTTGCCCCCTGTTGGACAGCTTTCTGTTGAATTAGGAAGTTGAATGGGCTCATGAAGCATCCAGCTGATGTTGAAAACAGTGAAGGACAAAGAAGTGAGATCTCCTTTTCGCATAAGCTGACCATTAACTTGACTCTGTTCTTTATGTAATCATAGCTTCAGTGTAAATTCACCCATGTACTACCACAGTGGAATTTTGCAAGAGTAAAATTACGTTAATAAGTGGATTTTGGTTGAGACCTGCTTTTGAGTTGATGAAGGAGATCAGGTGATAAATTGAGAACAGATGATAAAATCGGCAATTGCGGCGTGGTTTATAGAAGCTAGAAGTAATATACAGTGCAGAGCAGAGAAGGAAAATGAAATACAATAAGGTATAAATTTGGGACAGACATCTGTTTCTAGCTATTTGTTTTGTAAACACTTTTCTGTCAACAATTCAAAGGGATAAAGTGGATAGTGGGTTAGCAGATGCAGTCTAGAGGATTGCTTACAAATGCTCTAAGTGCAGAATTCTTGCAGTGCTTTTTTCTGCATACATAATTCACCAAAAAACCCTTGGTGAATACAGTCTTGCTGTTTTCTTGGTACTAATGATAAGAAAGCTTACTACCATAAGTAGAGTAATTATGCAGTGTGTTATGTTTGCATTGAAATTGGCACTGACACTAGCTTGATCCTGAGAACTGTTGTAAACTGTAAGTTTGAGATATTTTTATCTTTTTTTTTTAATTGGAAATTTATTTTGTCACATTATGAAATAACTGCTTAGCTGTCAAGGACACCGTCAGTTATGGGGCCTTGGAGATTCATTCATTATTTTAAACAAATACATACTAGTATGTTTTCTTAATGCAATTATGCATCAACTAAGTCTGCATGTGTTATGGGTACATTAGTATAGCAGAGGGTGCTAAAATTCTTTATTAGTGATTGCTGTTCAAGTGCCATCCTTAATTTTGAGAAGCTCAGCACTTCAAAATGTTATGGGATAGAAGCAGACTATTGGAGAGAAGCCAAAGGCTTAAATGTTCTCTTCTAGCAACTCTTCAGCAAGATAAATGACTGATACATAGAAGGAAAGTTCTTTTGTCCTTCAGCTTCTTAAAGGGTTCATGTGAATCGGGGTTTAAGCAGAGCTGTATGCTCTTTGGAGTCAAGTGAGATATGGCCATCGGTGCTGTCTTCCATGGACGGCGAGTTTCTCAACTGACCCAATGCTGTTATGCATAAACTTTGCATTCATCAGGACACTAGCATCGATTTGATCATTTTAGTCTGTGCTTAGGATTCTGATCGTTATTCTGATGAATGGATAATGATAAGCAATGTTCAAGCGGACTTTTCCAGTGTTCAAGAAGATTTTTGGAACGAGAGGAATCAAAGCTGAATGTTTTGGCCTACCAAATACGGATTGGTTTGTGTTTTTCAGTACATTCTTGTAACTCTGATGCCACCAGTTGCTTTTGGCAACTGGGCTTTAGAGTGATCATAGTACATCCTCCAAAGTATACAGAAATGCTCAAAATGGTAAATCTTCTGTAGTAGTTGAATACGAAGTTTGAATGTTTGGCATTCTTGTTCCAACTGTATACTACATAAAGGAGCTAAAGGAAGATAAAGTGGTATTGGGAGGTTCTTATGATCTACAGTACTGCAGTCAGGTTAAAGTATCATTGTTTACATGATATTTTTTCTAGCTAGAGAGCAGGCAGTTGTCACTCACATGGCTTGCAAGATAACCATATGGTATATGCAATGATTGCAGAAAATTGCCTAGCTTTACTGTTGTGCTGGTAGCCTCAATTGAACTCTATGTTCTATTTTCCTTTCTAGTTCTCTTTAAAGACGACATGGTGAAACATCCTGAAAGTTAGATGAATTTGAGGTTGTGGAATGTGTTTCTCAGAGAAATGGTTTTTTAGAAGTATTTTAGTACTTGAAGGAGCTCTCAAGCTTTATAGACTACTGTGGAGTTAATAAGCTGAATGTTAAATGGAGCATCTTAGTCTTCATTTTGCTGCCTAAACTAGATAGGGTTGGGGGTAGGTCTCTTTCTTGTATAGTTTACAACTTTCAAGTTTGGGCAAACCTTGAAATATAAGGTGGTTATTGCCAGTGTTCAGGTTTAAGTTTCTTAGTTGGTCAGAAACACAGAGGTGGTGTGTACCAAGGGGTACACCTTACCCAATGGCTGGTTGTTGGCCCTAGTGAAGGTCCTAAGCACTGCTGAAATTGCACTGGACTACAAGGCAGGTTTTTTTCCAGGCTTTTGGGGCAGCTTACCAGGTTCTCGTAATTTGGGTATTTATATTTCTTTGGTTAATGGGTTGTGTCTGTGCCAGAGTGGATATTACCCTTTTTCTGTAAAGTCTTAAAAAATAACACATGATAGCAAGGGGCTGAAATTGTGTGACCTTCCAGGATAGAAATTACTCTGCAAGTAGAACTCATTAATGCAAATTGGTATTTCTATTTCCTTCTGGCTTTTTCTAGAGACAGAACTTTTCTGTGTGCACTTCCTTTGATGTGGAGAGTCGTGGTAAAATTTGAATAGGAACAAATTTCTTTGAATAGTAGAATACAGGGGCTGCTGCAGCCGTTTCCCCAGACATGAAAAATCATCACGCTTTTCCAAAGGAGTCCATTCAAGTGAAGGTAGTAGACAGTAACTTCAAAGCCTTCAGAAAGTATTTCTTATCCTGAGCAAATAGTGCCTGGTAGAGAACAAGTGCCTCATTAGTCTGCAGACTTCAGCCTTGTGGAGGTGGAAAGGGGCAGCTCTGTGCAGCTGCAAGTGAAAAATTCTTGTTGCAAATTGGTCATGGGTATGTTGAGTGAGTGTTTGGCACTTGCATTATTTTCCATAAGGTTTTTCAGAGTGCAATGCTCTCTGACCAGGTTCTTTTAGATAATCCACATATGGAGGGTGTAATGTTTTAATATCAGATGTGTGTATCTGAAGGACACCCTCCAGTCCTCATTGTGCTGAGGTGAAGTTTGCCTCTTTGCAGTAGCTGTGGTTAGTCACATCTGACATTATGTTCTGAGCCTCATGGGCGCATCGTGCTTGCCCATCTCTTCTGAGCCTTCTGGTATAGGTGTTTATTGGTCAGTCACAGTATTTGGCTATTTTCCATGTCTAAATCTATAGGTGTTTAAGGCTCATTAGAGAATTTGCTAGTTGAGAATACAGGAAGTAATTGGTCTTTGTGATTTAATCATGTGAGGTACGCACAACTCTGTCAGTGCAGTCCATGTAGATGAAGCCTTCCTGTATGTAACTTCCAATTTTATGTGCATCATTAAAGTATAGATAAATTTGTTCATAAACCAAGCATAAGATGTTAAAAAATGGGATTTACTTAATGGAGGTGGTTTTCTAACTTGGCTCCATTTATAGTTTGGAAACTCAGTTGCATTGATTTTTATTTATTAAATCTGTATCTACCACATTCAGCAGCTCTCACCTGCTTTTTCGGTTAACGTAACTGATGAACTTCTCTGGAGATTTAATTCCTCTTAAAATCTGGTGAAATTTCACGGACGAAGCTGCATGATAGTCATAGAATCATAGAATAGTTAGGATAGTCACAACCATGTTGGGTGTTGATGGTTCTAGAGGGGTCTGAGGGCTCATTGTGTACTCTTTCTCTACTTCTGGAATCCTTACATGCATCTTGGGTAGACTCCTGAATGTGAAGTTGGTTTAGAACTTACTGTAACTGTTGAGCATGCTCAGTACTTTTTTTCTTTGGCTTGGCTTTTTGCCATGTCTTGTCATCACTTGGTCGTTGTTCTGTAGCTGGGACAAGGGTCTGGGAGCACCTTAACTTCTAGACAAATGGGGGAGGCAAAGGTGGCAGAAACAGCTAGTGAAACAGATGTTTCTAAGGACATTGTTAGAAAGTGACTCTGGAATCACAGGCATGATGCTGAGAAATGACCTATTTAGGTGGAGAGTTTGAAGATAGACAGGAGGTTGGTTAAAGATCTGTATCTCCACAACCTCTAGCCACGATGTCCTAATGAGTAAGGGAGGGCTTTGCACTGATGCTTAATATTGAAAAAGAGGGTTACTTTAATTCTGGGTAGAGCCTTTTTCTTGAAGGTACCTTTCACAGCCAAGAGTCTTTGCCTGCCAGGAGCTGTTTCCAAGGTCCACGTACATACACACAGAGGCTCAGTCCTCTGTCCATTGACATCTAGTCAACCTCTAGCCCTGTGTGTTTTCAGGATGCCAGACAGTGAAGAAAAGGCACAAAAAGCCTTGGTATTTTATGTTACTGTGTGCACAAATGTCTACAGTAGTTGATCTGTCTGCCATTACTCCTCCATACCTGCCATCTTAGCTCTGAATCGTATAGGACTCTAGGGCAGAACATGCTTAGTTGGGATCTGAGCTTTCTAAGCCTTTCTGTGTACATTACATATGATTTGATCATGCAGAACCTCTCGGGAAATGGGAAACTTGTAAGTTTCAGTCAGTTTGGTATTCAGTGAAGCACCTTTTTATTCCATTGTTGAACAGGATTTGTGTCTTAAAGTGTGGGGATGGCAGACAGAAAGTAATCTAATTCTTATGGTGGGTGCGGAAGTGCTGATTCTTTTGGCATCCCTATAAGGAAGGCACAAACACTTGCAAGGCTGATCACTGTTAATGTCTTGGAAGAGGTGATATGTCCTTTCTGATGCTGGGGACCCATGGATGATGTGGCTTTAGATGGACCTCTGGTCAGGGCATGGCTTACTGTAGATCTTATCTGCTCTGAGGTCACTAGTACTCTTATGTGGTTTGCTCACAGTACTTGTTCATCAGTCACTGATAGCAGCTGGGTCTGGAATGTTGTCCCTTGGACAACAGATCTGATACTCTATCTCATTAATAAAGCTGCAGTTCCTGAGCAGCTGCATGTAATATTTCCAAGTGGAAAAGACAACGTACTGCACATACACTTAAGATTAAAAATGCACATTTATTGATTATGCATTATGTGTGCATTCATTAATTTTAGTATTGATTAGACACAGCATGATTCAGTAGCGATCACATGGTATCCATGGTATAGAGGCATATACCTGGATACAGGTCATTAATTGCTTGTACAGTAATAATCTAACAGGTATATCACCACAAAGAAGTGAAAAGTATTTGGTAGTACTAGAGTTGGCTGGAAAGGGGTTCAGTATAAGGGGAGTAATGGGGTAGGTTCAGGCTGACTTGATCAGTCGTTCAGATGGATGGGAAGATTCGGAAGACAGTGCTAGGTATGGCTCAAAGGCAAATAGTGGAAAACAAGTTGAGTCAGCGCTTCCAGTCATCTATTTATGTATCAGTTGTGCCACAGTGTTTCCTGAGAACTAGCTGTACTAACCTGCAGTTAGCCAGGGAGCCTTCTTGTATGGTAGGGTAAACAGTTCTTTCTGAGAGCAGAATGCTTAAATCCAAATGTGTTCCTGTCTCGGGTTTCTGAAGGAACTTCTCAAAGAAAGAATCAGCATTTCTTAATTCCTCAACTTCAATTTCATTGGGCTTTTTATTGTTCTTTGTAGTTTTGTTTCTGCATCACCGTTGTATTTTGCACTTCTTGATCCAGTGGAGTAAACTGCATGTAATGTCTACGGGACTTGGTATTAGCTAATCAGCCAAAGTGGTTTTGGTCACAAGCTTTGTCTGAAAATAGGTTTTACTATGAGGGTGTTGAACATTTTTAGGCTGTTCTCAGTGAAGGTGGTTCCTGCCATTTGCATTCTCTGAGCAAGCAGAGCCAAAATTTACCCTTTAAAATAATTGAAAATGAGCCCTGCTGATTGATAATGGATGCTACTGGTAAGCTGAGAAACCAGGTGGTAGAGGTAAGTTGCTGGTACTTGGTATTGATAATGATAGAAAGAGGATAAGCAAACTCTTGTAGTATAGGGGGAAGTAGAAGCAGTACACATTACTGGGAAGTAGTTAAGTGGATTCTTCTTTAGAGAAAACAAAGGGAACTCTGGATTTCTGGTAGTGTAAGCCTTCCAGACAAATTTGTATTAACGTTGATAAACATAGTTTGGTCACAGTTCCATAGTCGTGTGATTGATGCATATTTCTTGGCCTAGAAATGGTGCTGTGTACATTGGAAGTGGACTGAGAAAAGGCCTTCCTGACGCAGCTATTTGTTTTTTGGTATTTAATACCCTGCTTCTTTGTTCCTTGATAGGATTAGCTCCAAGTGAGGAATGGGAAGCTGTAGTCACAGCTTCAGAAGCTTCTGTGGTGATGCTTAACTGCCAATCTGATGTAGCTGCATAGGCCAATATAATTTCGTATCCCAATTATCCATATAAAAACTTGGCCTGCAACAAAGTACTGAAGTGTTTTAAGGTATCAGCTGGTAGATGCTTGAAACTTAATTGCACCATAGGGCGGAAAGACATCTAAGACAACTTACTATATATGTGAATTGACTCATTTAATATAGACCACTGTGGTTTTGAGGGTGGCTTTTTTGGATACAGTAAAAGATGTTACAAAAGCCCACATCTGCGGGATGCAGATCTGTGCAGCAGCCCAAAGGACTGTAGAGCACTCGCTGATGGTACTGGAGAAGTAGTCTTTCTCTTGATTTGTGGAAGTAATGCACAGTGAAGGCAGAATTATCTGCTTGAATATAGTTTCTGTGTTTCAGCATATAGCAAGCACTTTTTTTTCCCTCCTAAATTGCTTGGCGTAACCCACTTAATATTTTGGAAGGTAGTGATGAAGAGCAAAGTGATCAGGATCTCACTGGCTAAGCAGTTAAACTCAACTGATGGCAAAGTGTTAGATATTTTAAAGTGTTATTTGCTAACCACAAGCATAATGTCAGCTACACAGATAGTACAGGTTTTTGAGAAGTTAGATTAGGATCCATCCAGAATTGCCTCACAGTGTATTATTTCACTGTAGAGAAAGGTGCTGCCTATGAAAAGCCCTTCTGCGCCTTTACCTTTTCTAATCCTGTACCAGATTTTCCCTGCAGATTATTTTTCTTTTCATTGCATACAGCATGCAGTGTTCCTCATAAAAATGAGAGGTAACGTGAATGAAACATACCAAAAATCAATGGAGTTTTGAGTCCTGTCACAAAAAGATTGTCAAAAATCAGCTTTGTAGCGCAGTTCTTGTGTGCTGATGGAGATTTATTTAGAAAAGCCTGATCTCTGCGAGTGCTGTTTCTGTTTAAGGATATTTACCTTATTAAAATGTCCTTAAAAAGCTTATTAGACTTACCTCGCTCTCTCAAGTCCCAGTTGATAATATTAGAGGAATGATCAATTAGATGCCTTTTTTGAATTGTTATTTGTGTTTAGCAGCCAAGTCAGTTGATACAGGAAAAAGGGGTTTTCTCAGCACTAAAATTTAATGGCTGTCAGTTCAGCTCTGCATGCTCTCACTGGGATGACTTGGGTGCTCAGCATGTTGGTTGAGAATGTGGAGTCATCATGGTCAAAGTCATGTGTTTCTGGGTTTGTTTTGCAACAGCACTTAGTGGTTTTCAGCCCTAAACTGGTGTTTGATGGCTAATAGCAAGAATGTGGTATCTATTTGCAATAAAAGTCAAAAGCTAGTACTTAGAATGGGTAACATTAAAGAAAAGACTAGAAGCTAGTAATTCTGTAGGGTGTTTCAGCAAAGCAGGGGGGTTGTGGCAAAATTCTGGGTGAACGTTTGGTTTAGAAAAGTGTGGTCCAAGAAAACTGAAACAGGTGGTTAATATATATATGTATAAAAATCATAGCCATTTAAAGTGTGAAAAGTCACAATTTCTAATGGCAATTTCCTGAGAATTGATTTGATTTAATACAGATTTGTATGCGTAGGCTTAACAGCAGCTGTCACTAGATGTGTTCTTGATTGCAGAGGAGGTGAATTTGAATGAAACTTTCTTCCTAGGGATTCAACCTTGTGAGCATCACGTGCTTCATGAATGCTGGTTAAAGTGGTGGTACACTTAGTCTGCATGACACGATTTTAGTTCTCTTTTGATGTTGAAACTAATCGTTCTTTCAAATCTACTTACATATATTCATAAATACATATGCGGAAGTTTCAATATACATAAAATGTTGAGAAAGAATCTGTTATTTGTAGAGCCATGTCTGAAATATTTTTTGACTCAATTTCTTGTCGAATTTGAACATGAGAAAGCATTTGGAAATAACCTGCTAGATAGTTTTTGTAAATGTATCTGTTGTATAATAATGCATATTCACCATCCTTTTTAAGAAGGGTTACATCAGTGTATATACTTATGGGTTCAATAAATACCTACCCAGTGCTGGAGTGTACTTAAGGCACGTATTTTGTAGTACTTTAAAAATTTGACCACAGACTTGCCAATTCTGGTCATTGCATAAATGCATCATTGAAAGGATGGGAAAGAACAAAACAAACCTCTTGCAGTGTAATAAAATACAGGAACTGGAGTGGCAGTGTGGCAGAACATAGCTGAGCTCCCATGCTTGGCCCTTGATGAGCTGTGCTCCAGCAGCCCAGCTGCTCAGTCTGGCTTCAGGCCACAGAAAACTGAGTGAGACAGTTAAGGTGCAGTTCTTTTGTCTGCCATAATACCCTGGTTCAAGAGCTCAAACGCACACACATATTGCCCTGCCTCTCATCTTGGTCTCTAGATCTGCTTTCTTAGAGCTACAGTGAAGGAGCAAATCATGTTGGTTTACTGTTTCACTAGGAGCTACATGGCAAGCGTAGAGTTCCCAAGGCTTTCTCTTGAAAGGGAAAGCATGGGAATCCCAACCATAGCACATTCGCCTTTGTTCATCGTTTCCTTGGGCCCCTGGAAGAAGCCTTTGTGGAGTCTATTTAGGTAAGCAGATAGAAAACCAGATGCTGAGTTGAATTAATATCAGCTATTCTATATGAGTACATGGCAACCCAGCATGTCATATAGAAAATGAAGATTGTCACACCCTTTTTAGGGCATAAAAATGCTGGATTTTTTTTAATGTATTGTCATCTTTAAGTACTTTATATTTTAAATCTCAGCATCCACAGAGGAGTTTTATACAGGACAATAATTAGTTTTTAAAGCATAAAACTACCTCTTCAAATTCTGTGCAAGTATAATGGGAAAGCCATTTCTGTGGAGTGTGTGTTTGGATGTTGGGTGTCTTCTGGTTAATGGAGAAGGTGGATGTGTACTTGGCGTGATGGGGGAAGAAAGTATCAATTCAGCTTATTAAATAAGCAGGAATTTGGAAACTGACACATCATTAAATATCAAAACAGTGCTGAGCTGTGTGGTCGGTGTTGCTGTTGTGCTGTTCTGTAGTTCCCAGAACTTCAGCTTCCTAAAATTATAGGAAAACATTACTTTTCATAGCATTGACTTGAAGCTGTTTTACTGTAGTCAAGCTTTTATGACTTCACTTGCATCTATGCTCTTGTTTGAGGTTTTCTTAATATTGTTTCTCCTTTCTTTGTGTACTAGAAAATGTAAATAGGCCTATTTAGGCTGCCCTCATTCATGAGTAGAAAAGTAGGGACAGGGAATGGAATTTACCTGGGGTGATTACTTTCTGACCACGTATTGATGATAATGAGCTAAAGGATTATGAATATATGTGTTAGGATTTTTGTCATAGTGGAACAGTCATTACAGATGTTAGTCTCCTCAATTACATATCCAGTGTTTTATTATTCCAGGTGGTACTGTGTGAAAATCAGCTGAATCGTAGATACTTTTTAAAGTGCAGTGCTTACTAAAAAAAGCCCAAACGACATTTTAATGACCTTAATACTGCATTACTTATATGTAGTTTGACATGAAATGCCAGTGCTGTCCTTCCCTTCAGACTTTGGTTTTGTTTCTTAGGTTGCACATCTTCAAAAAATCCCTGATGGTGACAATGAGACAATGATTCCTGTACTGTCTTCAAAAAAAGCAAGCGAATTGCCAGTTGATGAAGTAGCCAGCATTCTGCAAGTAAGTGGTTTTGTATCTCTTAAGAATGTGCTGATGTTACCAAGCAATATATTTGGCATTTCTTAAGGACAGATCTTGTCATTGAAAGTGTAGGCATTATCATGCAGTTTGATGCTAGCTGTTGCCTGCTTCTAAAACAACGTTGATTTTTAAATTGGTACTCAAAATGCTCCAGTCTCTGATATTTTCCAACAGATCAGGTATTAGGAGGGGGTTGGGATTCAACTTGAAAGTGTTTGGATTTCTGTATGCTTTGAAGATTGCTTTTTGGTAATAAAAAACCTAGCGTCAATCTTCCGATAGAATTCTGGCCTGTTTTTCATTGCTATTGCTTCCATTTCTCTAAGGAATCCTCAATGTCCTTTATTTTGGTAGCCTCCATTTTAAGTGGAGGAGCAGGATTGAGAAAGTTACCCATTGACAGATTTATGAACCAATGAGTCTGGGTTAATTTTCATGATAAATGTTCTTTTTTTTCATTTTCTGTATGCTCGCCTGCTTGAGGAGTGCACCATGATAAATGTTGGTCACTGACAACTCAAGGCTTTGAAACTGTTTCTGTCATTTGGCTGAGTAACTTAATTCCTGACATAATCTTCAAGACCCTGAGTTATGGCTGCAGTGTGGTTAGTTGTAGGGTTTTCTGCAGGGAAGACCAATGTTCATTTAGAAATGGGAAACAGCATCTGCTTCTGTAGTTCCTTGAATGTCTAATTGAATCACTTAAGTACTGCCAGATTGAGTTTTAGAATAGTATCTACTTAGCTTTATTGTCAGACAAACATTAGTACCAAGCTTGTGTTTCTAATACTGCTAAATTTGTATAGTCTAAGGCTATCTATGTATTCTGGGTTGGAATTTGTTTTGAAGTGTAGTTTATGACTGTGTATAAATGTCATTTCTGACTGTTATTCTTTGCATACTTTAACAGGCTAATCTTCAGAATGGCTTAAAAAACTGTGAAGTTTGTCATAGACGGGCCTTCCATGGATGGAATGAATTTGATATTAGTGAAGATGAACCACTGTGGAAAAAATATATTTCCCAGGTTAAGATTTTTGTCCTTCCTGCTTTTTGGCTTTAATATGTGTCTGTAGTTTTGCTTTTTATTTTGATTGACTTAGGTTTCACATGCTTGAATTAGGTTTCAGGTGCATATTCTGATATAAGTAGGGAAACTAGCATAATAGGAGCTTGTAGAATAATGTACCAATTTAAAAGGCTTTTCTTTAGGCGTATGCCAGTGCTTTAATGATATAATTTGTTCTGTAATGTATGTTCATAACTAGCCAAAAGGTAACATTCAGAACTAGCCTGAGGGCTGTATAAGCAGAATAAAGTTCCCTGTAAGCAAAGACTTGAGCGTGAATCACACTAAGGCCAGATGCAAATGCCTGTGATTGTTGGTAAATACTTAAAAGGAATATGAAGTATGAATAAGTTGCTAGACAAAGGACATTTTGAATCCCAAACCCTCTGCCTTTGAGCTGAGGGGGAAGGTGTGGCCAGACTTGATTCTTGTGTTAAGGAGAACTGGCAAAAGTCAAGCGTGAATTACCTTCTTATCAGTGTCATTTATCATTCACACACATACATACATATACACACACACACTTGTGTGGGCACACGCAGCTTTTCAGAATTGTGTTGAAGTGTCACTCCTTCCTCTCAGCCCCACCTACATAAGGAATTTACAGCAGATTTCCACTCAGAAGGTTCTCCTAATGAATCTTTAACGTCAGACATTTCGGTCTATGTTTCCTGCATCTTCTCTGAGCAGCAGTGCAGTTAAGTCCAAGAGTAAGCCCTGAAGTAATAGATGGTTAATTCTAGAGAAACTGTTTTACTTGGGAGACACTAAAAGGATATTCAGCTCCCTGCTGATGACAACAACGAGAACATCATCACATACTAGCTGTCCTTTGGCATTAATGCTGTATTTTCCTATGTGCAGTCTCAAATTAGTCAGATGCATCAGAACACTTCTAAAGCATATATCCAAGTCTATTTTAGGTAGGATTTAAGACACATATTCACTTTGAATGTGCTTATCATGTGTGCTTTTAGAGTGTTCTGTAGTTATAGAAATGCTCTGTTTTTTTTTAGACCATGTTAGCAAAGAGCTGCCATGTAAAAGCAAGAGCCTTCAGTATTAATCTGAAGAAAGCATGTGATAAAAGGAAAACTTGCATCTTCTAAAACAAGAAATCATGCATTGAAAGTTATGAAGTGTATTGCTGCTTTGATAGCGATCAGTTGCTTGTTACCTTAGACATTTACATTTCAGGCTTCTTTTTGTACATTTAAATACCATATGAACAAATGTGGGAGAAAATTGTCTTTGTCTTAAAAATGTGAATTAAGAAATGTAAGAAACGGTTTTTCCTGTTATTTATCACATAGAAACTGTTCAAAGTCTTTAAATAAGGGCTCTCAAACAGCTGAACTGCACGGAGTCAGATTTTCTTTGCACTGTTAGGTTAGAAATAATTCTAGACTAGGATGCTTCAGAAATCAATCAGAAGTAGATAATATGGCATTTCTGTCAGTATCCTTGCTGAATTGTTGTTCTGTTTCATTGCAGTTTAAAAATCCCCTTATTATGCTTCTCCTGGCATCGGCAGTCATCAGTGTTGTAATGCATCAGTTTGATGATGCTGTCAGTATCACTGTGGTAAGGAACTAACATTTCATCTTCTCTGGGAGTGCTTCAGAATGCGTGAGCACACGCTTTCACCATGCCATGAATGCCAATGTGGGATGGGATCGCTTGATTATAATTAATGGATTTGATTTGTATGCTGTCATTAAATCTGTTTGTGACTAGGGCTTTTTTTTCTTGACTGGTAGCAGTAGTATGTATTAAAATACACCAGTAATTATCTGGCTGCATCTTGCATATTTAATCTCTCATTGGTTGAAATGCCTGTCTTTAGCCATTTGTTCAGAGGAGCAGGTTTTTCGGTGTCATCTATGTATCTTTAAATTATGCTTTAATTTCAAATGGAAACCAGCATAAGCCTTCTGTGAACTTACTTTAAAGATGCCATCTTTTAAAACTTGAAAAGGAACCTGAAGGTAGAAGATGCAGTAATTTTTACTTTTTTTTTTGGTGGAAGTTTCCAGTTAAATAGAGTGCTAAACCAGCACGATAGATATAGTACTGCAAAACATTTGTCATTGCAGAGGGCACAGAGAAGAAAGTTACAATTCCTTTGTCCATTTTGGGGTGATAGGTTTTAACTGAAAGCTGGGATTTCTCTATGGCCAGAGGCAGATTCTAGCTATTTTTGGTCTTGGCTGACCTCCACATGCTCTATCTTGATTTCTACTTGTCTAACTAACTAAAGGTAACTGGAAGTTAGCCCCTAACCCTTCTCATCTTTTAGAAAGAATTTTCTTTGGAAGATAAACTATGTATCTTGCTCACTGTTTAGAAACATGAAGCAGAGGAAGTTTTTCTTCAAAATTGCTAAATAGTTATTATTGTTAGTAAAATGAGGTTATTGAGTCTTGAATATCACCAGAGCAGATTTGGTTTTGCTTTTGTAACAGACCCAAGGGATATGGAGTGATTCTTATAATTAGAAGGTCTGTTTCCAAATGAGACTGTTAACATACATAGTATGTAGTTATTATATTACGTAGTTATTATTATTACTATTATGTAGTTATACATATTGTTAACATATGTAGTAACAACTATGGCTGAGCAAAAGCGAATGGGGCCATTTACTTTCATGACCATTTGGGATTGTTCCATCTCACCTGATTTGTTTTCTTGCAGGCAATACTCATTGTTGTTACTGTTGCCTTTGTTCAGGTAAGACACCTATTCAAGTAACATTGCTTTTATGTAAGCTATTTATCAGACTGAAGTGGTTGCCTTGATGCATTGTACTGTGCAAGGTTGAGTGAAATGCTCTGCGCTTTCATCCAAGTCTTTTGCCTTTTTTTAAAGTGCCTTATTTGTTCTAACTGCATTGACATTTATGCATCTATATCTAATACTATATTCAGCCATAACAGAGTACTTGTAAAGAAACACCCAGAACAAACAATGCTTAAGTATTTAACTTCATGTAACAGAGCTTTTGAAAATGTAGCTCTGGCTTCAATTTTGTATGGAAATTTAAGAATAATAGTCTTTAATTTTCTGAGTCGTTAAAAAGTTGATTTCATTCCATAAATAGTTTTACTCAGTGTGTGCCTAACCCAGAATTGCTTTGTGTCCGTGTTTTATATCTTTGTTACCTTAATTCTGTAACCTGCTTATTGATTTAGAGACGAGTTGTGTTACCTTAGTTCTCCTGTAAGAGAGCATGAGCACAGGATTTTTGGTATTGACTTGCTAAACTATAGAATTTAATTGTGAGTTCAGAACCATTACTGCAAGTATTGCAAAGACCTGAATGTGTTGAAGGAGAATGCAAAGGACCTCTGCTATTCTTTCAGAAGAAACGCATCTAGGTAAATCTGTAATCTTTTCACTATTTGGACCGTGCTTGCTTTTTAAAGTACCTAATCCAGGACCGTTGAGGAGCATCTCTTACCCTTTAGGTTGGGATATTACGTTAACACAACTCTAGTAGTAAGGTAAATTTCAGTGGATGTGGATGCATTTTATTATTGTTGCTTAATTTTTGCCTGTTTTAAAAGTGCTGTCTGATTTATTCTTTTTAATATCCCTGCAGGAGTACAGATCAGAAAAATCTCTTGAAGAGCTTAGTAAACTTGTGCCTCCAGAATGCCATTGGTATGTAATAGCACATCCTTTGCCCTAAATTAAGTCATATAAAGTTTAATGTGAAATGAGTACATGAAAAAGATTTTACTGAACTTAATGCCTTCATATCAAGCTTTTATGCTGACATAAAACATTCTTGCTTTTGCTCAAAGATTGTTTTATGAATATAAAAGATTACTCCACATTGTTTCTTCTCTGAACCTTTCAAATGATGTCAATAATGTGTAACTTCTAAGAAACAAGCAGCAAATTAGAAACGTTGAAACTAGTAACACTGCAATGTGTATTCAACAGTGTGAATGCTTTTCTTGGGCAAAATAGGGGGGAAAACATTCTTATTGCTCTTTGTGTTTTTACCTACAGTGTACGAGAAGGTAGGGTAGAACACACGCTTGCAAGAGATTTAGTCCCAGGTGATACAGTCTGCCTGTCAGTTGGTGACAGAGTCCCGGCTGATCTACGATTATTTGAGGTATATACCTACTATTGTTTTAATATTCAATAACTTGTCTTTTTCTGTGGGACAAGGGGGAAGAGAAGACAGCCCCTGAATACTGAGTGCAATAAGTGTTACTGTTTGGAATTCGTAAGTGTTTGATAGAAATCTTGGAAGGATTACTTCCCAAGTGTGATCCTGCATTCCTTACAATAGATGTAGAGTTTCTTGTAGAACATGAGAGGGAAAGAGTTTTCCAATGTTATGTAGTAATGGAGTCTTAAAACTGTTGGTTGAGTCCTTTTTACAACATGCTAAGCATGTAAAGTGATGGGCTTCAGTCTGAATGATAAGACATTTGGGCAGCTGGTTGCAGGTTTGTTTGAGTCTTTATTTGTATCAATGTTTAGGGTATTGTTTGGCTGTACTCTGGTAATGGAATATTAAGTAAAGAAAAGGAAAAATGAAATTGTGCCAGTGCCATCTTTTCTGTCTGATACTACTTTGTAAGTGTATGTTGTTACAACTTCTGGTTTACTGTTCGATTTGTAATGTTAGCACTGGTGGAAGTGCTTGAGTTGAAGCAACAGCGATGTAGTAGTACTTGTAGGTTCTCTGAAAATGGAGTGTGTATATATATTCATCTTGCTCATTTTGGTTGAATAATGTCATGTTACTTTTGTGCTAGATTGGGCATTCTCAAGTTACCCAGTAGCTGGGCTGTCATGTTAAGGTAATTTCTGGTTATGATGAGCTGTAAATCCACAGTTGATACTGGATTAATCAGTGTTCATCTTTATAGGTAAAGCCTGAACGAACTAGTTTCTGAGACAAATTTGAGGCACACCTCAGAAATTTGTCTGGATCATCAGTTATTAGCCCCTGTGGCATACTGTAGTTACTACTTGAGGGAGTTGGTTTTCTGTGACTGCAAACACTTTCTTCTTCCTTCAGCAATTGTGTGCCTCTGTACTGATATGAAACTGCTATTGCAGCAGCGTCTACTTTCTTGCTCATAAGCTTATTGCATGCTATGATAGCATGTTTGGACCTCTTACAAATAAAAGCAGAAACAGTATTAGATCTCTCAGGTGTCTGTAGCCCTACACAAGATGAAAATTTGTGCTGTTCTCATCTCAACTATTGCAGATCACTTGAAAATAAAAGCATGTGATCTTATTTTCACCTTGTCTCTACTGGACATTGTTATGGGGTGATGGGCTTAAGAAGAAATTACATGAAGATAGTCTTTCTGGAGAAGGAACTAGATCTCATCCGCATACATTATACCGTCCTAGGAAACTTCAGGAAAGTTAATTGGGTACTTTTGAGTTTCTGAAGTCTTTCATATATGCGAAAAGAAGATTCTTCACTGGTGTAATCTTGAAGGGGCAATCTTGTTCCAAAAACCTGTTTGATGACCTTTTCTGGACTAAGTTTTCCGTATGTTAACAGGTGGTTCATGGGCTTTTATAGTAATCTGCTCAAAAGCAAAAATACTCCATCAAGAACGAACATACCTGTAACAGTGTAGATTTTAACCGCAGTTCCTTTTGATAGTACTAATAAATGTTTTGGAGCTCATGGCTAGATTGGAAGAGTAGCAGAGTGGCATCTTCAGTCTGGTTCAGCTTGGAGTCTGAGCAGTACATCACGAATAAAAAAATGCTAGTAAACTTGATAGAGTTAATAATTCTTTATGGCTTTGCTGGAAAGATTCACTGCAATTTTTGACATGTGTCCCTTTTCCTTTGTTGCTACAGCATCCATATTCTAAAAGAGGGTACTGCACTGGTAACTATTTGGGAGACTTGCCAGAATTAGAGGGATTTGGCTGGTCAAAAACCAACTTAGTAACAGTACTACCCTCTTTTAGCCTTGACTACATTGGTTTTGCTATAGCAGCCTGTGTTCATTTTGATGTCCAGCTCGAACCTAGGAGTGATCTGCAATAGTGTGGTGGTACAGAACATAACGTAACTGATTCTTGCCTACTCTCTGTGAGATCCTCTCAAGGAGTTTTGGCAATTGAATTTTATTATGCATCCTCTAATGCTGTTTTTCTTGAGAAGGCTATCTTGAAATTGAATGATACGGTTAACACCAGTGGCTTTATATTTTCAATAATGCAAAATCTCTTTACTACTTGTGAGCAGAGCTTTATGATTCAGACTTTGGCTTTTTTCGAGACACATGAAAGTCAATATGTTATGATGTCTGAACTGATGTCAGCTGGAGAAAGGCATTTCATTTTATATTCGGAGACATTCTTT
Source organism: Forpus xanthops (assembly GCA_032466535.1). Classification (NCBI taxonomy): domain Eukaryota; kingdom Metazoa; phylum Chordata; class Aves; order Psittaciformes; family Psittacidae; genus Forpus; species Forpus xanthops. The sequence continues at coordinate 28,483 of JASSUY010002694.1, read as the reverse complement.
TTTGTTTTGAATTGTATTTATAGTGTATTTATAGAACACACATTTTATTATCTTCATCTGTCAGTTGATTAATACAGAATAATTAACTTTTAGCTTTTCCTTCTTGTGACCACCCACATGCTACTAAAAGCCTACAGAAATAAAACCTAGACCAAAAAAAGACAGTTTCTTTTCCTCTAGTCTCTGTGTGACTGTTGCCTGAACAGGATTTTTTCCTTTAGAGATTTGTGTCCAAAAAACACTGTTCATGAAGTCCCACGAGGCCAAGTGCAAGGTACTGTACCTCACTCAGGGCAATCCAACGCACAAATACAGGATGGGCAAAGAATGCATTCAGAGGAGAAGGATTTGGGGTATTAATTGATAAGAAGTTCAGTGTGAGCCAGCAGTGTGCACTTGTGGCCCAGTAACCAACCGTGTGCTGGGCTTGAATCAAAAGGAGTGTGACCAACAGGTCAAAGGGGGTGATCCTGCCCCTCTACTCTCATGAGACCCCATCTGGAGTACTTTGTTCAGCTCTGAGGCTCCCAGCACAAGAGGGATGCAGACCTGTTGGAGTGAGTCTAGAGGAGGCTGTGGATGTGCTCCAAGGGCTGGAGCAGCTCTTCTGTGAAGACCAGCTGATGGAGTTGGGCTTCTTCAGACAGGAGAAGAGAAGGCTCCAAGGAGACTTTACAGCAGCTTCCAGTGCCTGAGGCCTACAAAAAACCTAGAGAGGGTTTTTTTATAAGATCAAGTAACAACAGGAGGTGGGTTGAGGGCTTTAAACTGTCAGAGGGTAAATTTGGATTAGATACAAGGAAGAAACCCTCTGCTGTGAGGGTATTTTCCCAGAGAATCTGTGGCTGCCCCATCCCTGACAGTGTTCAAGGCCAGGTTGGGTGTGGGTTGGAGCAACCTGGTTTAGTGGCAGGTATGACTAGATGGGGAGGGGGAGGAGGATGGAGCTAGATGAGCTTTCAAGGTCCCTTCCAACCCAAAATATTCTGTGATTCTATGAAATATGGTTCCTGTTAGTAAGTTCTTAATGGACCATGGTAGGAGGAAGCGGAGAGGAAGAGTTGAGAGAATACGTATGTGCACTTGCATTCCCAGTTAGTTATTTTGTTTGGTGACAGAATGCATCACAGTGAAACCTTTTGAATGTTTTACAGAAAAAACAATTGTGAGCATAAAGTTATGACTAAACTTCGACTCATGAAAGTGAGAGCTTGTTGCATTGCTACAGGATTCTGTAGGAGTGCTTGTTGCTTTGTTGACCTTTAAAATATGGTAAGAAGCCATGTCAATGGCAACCATATGAATAAACTGGATATATCTTTCATGTTAAAAATGGGAAACTTTTGTTACCACTTCCAATTATTTAAAGATTGTCATGCTTTTTAACTCTTTTGTTTTCAAAGGCTGTGGACCTTTCTATTGATGAATCCAGTCTCACAGGTGAGACAGCTCCTTGCTCTAAATCTACAGCTCCTCAGCCGGCTGCAACCAATGGAGACCTTACTTCTAGGAGCAATATTGCTTTCATGGGAACGTTGGTCAGATGTGGAAAAGCCAAGGTAAAATTACTATTGATAGGGAAGAGTATTTTCTGTGTTTCAACTCTTTGAAGGCTGTTCTTAGGACTACATATATTTAGAGTTTCCTGAAACAATGGAAATGGTATAGAAGTGGCATTTTTTTATTGGAAATATGGAACACTGCTGTGATGCACTACAGAGCTTTTTTCATTGGTGCTTTTTCAGACACTGGTTTAAAAAAGAATGTAACGTAGGGCCAGGAGAGCTCAGATGAAACTCTTCTGTCCAGGATTTTGCTGTGATATTTTGCTTTCAGAACTGCATTCATGTGTTTGAAAATGTGTAGCTGACAACACAGTTGTAGCTAGCATTAGATAGGTGTTACCCTGTTGGAGTGTTGTTCCTGGCAGTTACCAAATACTTCAGCAGTGCAGGACATAGCAGTTTCACAGAGGCAAGATGTTTCTTTTGCCTCTTTAGGCAAGGAGCAATGTTTTAGGAAATTGTTTAGGAGAAATATTCCCTACTTGTGCCAAGAGTTGATTTTATGACCAAAGCTAATGAAGTCATACTAGGCTAAATGGCATTTGCCTACTATTCAAGTAGTCAGAACTATCAAGAGCAGCCACTAGCGTTAAACATCAGATTTGAATTTGCTTTAATTTTGTTTTTATTGTAGGGGATAGTTATTGGAACAGGAGAAAACTCTGAATTTGGGGAGGTTTTCAAAATGATGCAAGCAGAAGAGGTAAGAGTGAATATTTGGAAACAAAGATGTGTATTTTGTAACTGTATATTAAACTCATTAAAACATTGGGTTTATTCCATATTGTCCGTTGTAGAGGGATTGGAACTAGATAACCTTAAGGTGCTTTCCAGCCCTAGCTATTCTATGATTCTAATTTTCTTTCCTCTAGAGAAACAAATCTTAGCTCTTGAGTGAAAGTAGCCCTTGAATTCTGTGCAGCAAAATATCCGTAGCTGACTTGGAAAGTATTAACTGTGTGAATAACATGCTGAACCTGTTTAATGAAACAAATTTCATTGTAATTCATGGAAGTGGGTTTGGGGTCGTTTTTTCTTTTGTTTGCCCTTTTTTTTAAGCATTTGTGCAAAAGAGGTTGGTATGAGAGATCTGTAGGGACTGTGTTTTCTTTTGATTAGCTGCATACTTTGGAGTTATGCATGTATCTTCTGCTACTTCACAACCTCCACCTTATCCTTTAATCAGCGCCTTCTGACTCTTGTATATCAAACTCCCACAGTGATTTTTCTTTATTGCAGTATATTGATTTACATGGGAATTCACTCTTGAGTGCATTGTGTATCTTGGGCCTTCTGGCTGCTTCTCTGGCTGCCTGACCCAATGTAGGATTAAGGGGACAGTCTATCTCTAGGTATTAGTATGTGATCAGGCATAGTATAGGCAGCACTTTTTCTCCCTGGATATTTGTGTTTCTGAAGTCTGGCCAAAATGGCAAGTAAGGGAGGGAGGAGTGCAACACTGACCCCATGTTAGCTGCAGTGCCTTACTACACCTTCCAAGGGGGATAGTGCTGCCCAGCCACCAAAGTGGAATCCACTTCTATACACATCTGAGGAAAATATGATCATCTGTTCAATAGTTTTAGCTTGCATGTAATTACATTACAAATGTAATCCTAAAAGCAAAAGAAACCCCAATAAAATCCTTGACAAGACCCTTTATATTAGACTCGCTGTAGACATCGCGAAGCTCCCAAAGAATATTGCTAATAAATATTTCATTCCATTGAAGAGTTCTTGAATCTTCTTGAATTCTGCACAGAATGGAACAGAGAAGTCTGTTTTCACAAAGTTAAACGTATGGAAACAATAAGTGTAATTGCATTTTATTCACTGCCAACCTCTTGAAATTTGGATATCTGAAGTAATATGCAATACAGTTCCTGTTTTTTAACCCACGCTTGTTAACTCTTACATGTTTACTGTTCATCAAGGCTCCAAAGACACCTCTGCAGAAGAGCATGGATCTCTTGGGCAAACAGCTTTCCTTGTATTCCTTTGGTATAATAGGTGAGAGAATTTATGTGAAAGACTTACAAATTATCATGTAACAAACTGCCATGTAGGCTTGGGGAAAAGGAAGCCTTGATCTCTATTTTCTTCTTTAAATATTTTGGCTCATTTTATTGGTCACTTTGAGTGGAAGCCTTGATCTCTATTTTCTTCTTTAAATATTTTGGCTCATTTTATTGGTCACTTTGAGTTCATGCCGCTGTTACCTGCAGGTGACTGATGTGACAGCTTTCTTCCTAAGGGTTTTATTTGTATTTGCTTGCAAACATCCTTTTCTGACTGACTTACTGTCCTCTAAACGTTCCCTTTGAAATTCCAGTGTGTCTTGTATTCTGATTCAAGGTATGTGAAAGTAAGTACCTCACTGCTGGTAAGATTGGGCAACTTGGCTAGCAGAAGCTTTCTTTGCCTTTGCCACCCTAATGGAATAGTGCTTTGACAGAGAAAGAAATAATCCATTCTTTTTAATAGATAGCACAATGATAAGCTTGGTTTTGGCTGTTTGAGTTCTTGTCCTCATGGGGTTACAATAGATGTTGGCTTTATATTTATCCTGACAACTATTTTCTTTATAGGAGTTATTATGCTGGTTGGCTGGTTGCAAGGAAAACATATCCTTGATATGTTCACAATTGGTGTGAGGTGAGATTTTTGTTGTTAGTGCCTGGAAGCTAATGATATGTAGTGTGCTTGCACACAGGCTCTGCTCTTAAATTCACATGAGTAATTAAAAATGAAGATGTGCTGTAAGAAAGCAAATTCATACTCATTTTTAATGATACAGTATGTTCTTGACAGTCTCTTGAACTGTGCATTTGCATGGTGATGAGAGTGTTGTACAGTTCAGATTTTCATCACTGAGTACATAAACTGTCACAAGTGGCATCAGACAGAACTAAGTTGCTACAAGCCTTGTGTCATGTGGTTCTTCAGCTCATTTTCTAGCACATTATGGAAACTTAATCCCAGGGTGTTATCTGCTGGGAATGACACTGAATTTAGATGCTCCACCTCTGTACTCTTAGAAAAGCTGCTGAGTTGCTAATTACATGCATGGTGCATAAGGTAGAATGTTTCTTTAAATGACAGGATCAAACTCCAGTGGTTTACCCTTTTTCCGGGGGAGGGGGGTAGCAATTGCATTGTGTAATGAGTTATTGTGATCTTTTTTCATCTGTTTTTCAGGGGAGTTATTTGGGTTTTTGAATGACTTTCTGTGTCATTCCCATATTTAGCTTGCAGTCAGGTCATGATCTGGAAGCAGCAGCTGTGTATCAGTGGCCACTTGAACTGATGACACTTCCTGGTTCATTTTAGCCCTGACTGCACTTGCTGTTTGCAATCTGGGCTGCTTTGCATAGTCCTAATAAGTGTTTGGTGTAGCCAAAACTGAAGTACCATTGGTTTCTCCTACCCCAATTTTTCTTCATGCTTTTGGATAAATAATGAGTAGAGACATCCAAGTTAATTGCATTTTGTTGCTGTCTTCAGAGTGTATCTTAGCACATGGTATTACAGCTAGAATCACATGGCAGCTGCTTCCTTTCACTTTTAACCTCAGTGGAAAGACTGCTACAGAAACAATGTTCTGAAGTGTAAATGCATCATTACTATGTATTCACTAATGACATTCTAAGAGGAGATTTGTGTATTTACTTTCATTACAGTTTGGCTGTAGCTGCAATCCCTGAAGGACTCCCAATTGTAGTAACGGTGACATTGGCCCTTGGTGTGATGAGAATGGTGAAGAAACGGGCTATTGTCAAAAAACTTCCTATTGTTGAAACTTTAGGTATGAATAGACTAACAGAGATTAACACAAATATCAGTGACAAATGGTTAATATAAAGCACATATTCTTATTTTGCTAGCAGTATTTCTAAATGGAATGCATTTTAGACAGTTAGAATTCAGGTATGTATTTTTATGGGCCCTCAGACTGCTTTTTTATGTTAATATTTAACTGAGATAAACAGTCTGTTCAATAATAGCAGACCAATACTGGAAACTGTGAGTGCTTGGATGTATGGAGTGCACTTTACGCTTGTTTGCTGTAAGATGTATTTGTTAAAGAAGACTTGTCAAACGGTCTTTTTAAACTGAATTTAAGCATGATATAGAAAATTGGAAGGAAATCCAAATTTGAACATTAGGAAAAGCTTTGAGATGTTATGAAACTCATTAAAACTTAAAATCTAAAACCATTAAATTTCGTAGAGTTTCAGTCATGAAACATGTAAAACGCAGGACACAGGCTCTAGAAAAGTTAAATAAATCTGCTGCATTTGGATTTCTTTTTGCATTTAAAGATGGGAACTGCTACTTTTTCCAATGCCACTAGCAGAATTTAGTTACTGTTGCAAGGTTTTTTTTGTTGCTTCTGTAATTCCTGTTATCCTATCCAAAAATACTGAGATGCTGCAACACTCAGGATGCTCTTTGCCTGAGTTGAAGAGGCATATAACAGATTTTGCATGGTTGTAATCTTCTCTGTCTTGCTACACTTTGCAGGGCTCGTAGTAAGTCACACTTCTGTGACATAAGTGTTGTGGCCACTGTTAGGTCCTTCTTGATAAAGAATTACTGCCCTAAAGCAAGCTCTTAGCTTTACTCCTCGCTAGGAATTGTAATTGAGATTCCACTAATGTAGTTCGAGGTGCAGTGGAATAACACGAAGGAGGTAATTAATGGAAGTGTTTCAGATGAATTGTGAATTTGAGATTTTAATTGGTTTCATTTATTGGACAAAATTGCGCAGAACTGTATTCATTAGTAGTTGAAAGCTGGCTGTCTTTGGTAAATGTCTTTTTATGTTTCCTCACAAAGATAGCTGCAGTGTTTCTAGAAGTCTGCTTGTCTTGAACACATTTATCCTTGTTAGTTACTTTGTTCTGTGCAAGCACTGTCTTATAAATGGTAATTGGTTCTTTCAGGTTGTTGCAATGTAATTTGCTCGGATAAAACTGGAACTCTGACAAAAAATGAAATGACTGTTACTCATATTTTTACTTCAGATGGGCAGCATGCGGAGGTACGTGGTGAGAGTCTGTTAGGCTTTGCTTTTCCTTTTTACTGTCGTGCCTATCAGCTGAAGCATGCTCAAGTGTACTGCAGGTGAAGCTTTGGTTAAGAAAGATGAAATTTGTTGCACCAAAATCCTGTTCCTCGACTTCCAGCTAATCCTGTTCTTTGTTTAATATTGGAGCCTTTGTTCTGTGTTACCTAAGCTTGCTTTGGTTGCAGAAGAATGTTCTGCGTAATGGTTTAGTGGGAGGTGTCCCTGCCCATGGCAGGGGGGTTGGAACTGGATGGTCTTAAGGTCCTTTCCAACCCTGACTATTCTACGATTCTGTGATCGTACATCTCTTGATGGCAGGGGATCACGATAAAAGACAGATACAGTGCAAAGACAAGGTGAGAGATTGTTCTTCAGTGCAGGAAGTTGAGGTTATTTTGCTGTTGCAGGCACATAAAAAATTAAACTTATATTTTACAAACATTTAAAATGGGGATCTCCAGCTTTTGGCTGAAAGACAATTTATGGTGTGACCCCTTTGTACTAAGTATGTGTTACCGTTCTTGCTTTCTCATAATGGATGGGGTTGGAAGTGGGAGCAGAACATGAAACAGTGGTTGTTGAGCTTGGGACGTTGTAGCGAAGACTGAAAGGTACAAAAGAGAAGCGAAAGCAGTAAGGTGTGGATTTGGATGTGGTTTCATGGGAGTGTTAATTGCTAAAACTCCCAAACTTCTCTTGCCTTGGGGGAGAAGAGATCCCACATCACAGTTTACGGAGGGTCTCGTCACTCTTGTAAGCACAAATACTGGCATTTTTTCTTACTTTTTCCTGTTACTTACATACATTTGCTTCTATATCCTTTTATTTATTTTTCGATTCTTAGAATTGTGTAGGTTTACTGTCATTTTTCATTACTATTACGTGTTTTTATTTTATATCTGGGTCAGATCAGCTCCATTTCCTCACTGAAAGAACTTGAAATGGCTGTAAAACATATTAGCTGCTAATGCCATAGCTATGAAGACTTTTTAGATTCTGGTGGGATGTCTGGTTTTTATGCACTAAAAATACAGTTTTACTGTTCTTAACACCTCTGAGGTCTCAACAGAGAGGCTGTTCAACCAGGAGTTTCTTTTTCTCCTTGCTGGATGAAAGTAGGACTCTGCTCTGTATTTCCATCCCTTGCAGGGGGAATGCGTTATTAACCAGGGTAGATACAAATAGGAAGAAACAATTAGAAAGCAAAAGGAAGTAGTAAAAAAGAAAGCATGCCCATTACTGTAAGGAAACAACACACGCTGTGTTTATGTATGCTAAGGAATAAATTGCTACTTTAATTAGTGTTCAATAAAATATATTAAACTCAGAGTTGTTTATTCCTTAAGCTAGCTATGTTAGAATCTGACTAAAATCAGTCATTATGAGTGGCCTTTTGAACATTGTCTGTATAGTAAAAAGCTGAGATTAAACCAGTTTGTGAGCGTGATGAACATTACATTGCATACTGCCTTTGGCTGTTTGCCTTGCAGGTTACTGGAGTAGGTTATAACAGGTTTGGAGAGGTGATGCTTGATGGTGAAGTTATTCATGGTTATAACAACCCATCCATTAGCAAAATTGTTGAGGTAAGATCTTGCACAGAGAGATGAGTTTTAATTGATGACACAGCTTTGTATGGCATTTACTTTGTGTTCTATTTTCTCCCCGTGCCTTTCTCATCTTTTAGGCTGGGTGTGTATGCAATGATGCATTGATTAGAAACAACACGTTAATGGGGAAACCAACAGAAGGGGCCTTAATTGCGCTTGCTATGAAGGTATGTACTTGAAAGGTGCCTTTTGAATCCATAGCAGGTGGGGTTTGTGTTTTGTTTTTTCTCTTATTTTTTTCACTGGTCTCCTGGATCTGTATTGTAGTGCTCATCTCTTCTGGCCCTCATCTCTTGGAAATCTTTGGGCATTCTGAAAGATCATAGAATCACAGCATGGCTTAGGTTGGAAAGGACCTTAAGGTCATCCACTTCCAACTCCACCTTCCACTAGACCAGGTTACTCCAAGCCCCATCCAACCTGGCCTTATACAGTGTCAGGGATGGAACATTTACAGCTTCTCTGGACAGCCTGTGTCGGTGTCTCAGCATCCTCATAGTAAAGAACTTCTTCCTTACATCTAACCTGAACTTTGCCTGTTTAAACCCATTCCCCCTTGTCCCATTGCTAGAGTCCCTGCTGAAGATGAGAGAAAACCATTTAGAACTAAAGTCTTTCTTTTCATCTTTTTGCACTTGTTATTGTCTTTTTACCTATCACAAGCTTATTTAATTTACCCATCGAATATTGATTGTGCTGCCTTTTTCCCAGTTCTCATCAGAGGCAGTAAGAAGTTGGTAATCGATGTACTGATGACTGCAGCATTTATAGTGGCCTTTAAGTGTGGGGCACAGGTAGTTTGAATTGTGGAGCCTCTAATTAAATGTTCTAGGTGTTTTTTATAATGCTGTGACACACTCATTACAGCTATTGAGAAAGGTCGTGTGGCATCTCAGCCCTTTATTCACCATCACAGAAAAAAAATCAATTCAAACACTGAAAGGTGAATGCATTAGTCTTCCGATCTCTGTGTAACTGAGACCTGATGTGTATCCGTCTTGCTGTTGAGACTCATTCCAAGTCCCCAGTCATTGACTGGAAAGGGCCAGAGTGGTGTTATTTTGGCAAGAGCCCATAGAAACTGAGGAGTCTTTCACATCTGTTGCTGGAAAGGGAGGTGGTGAAGAAGTTGTGAAGCTCTGTAAGTACTAACAGTGGCTTACAACAGACTGCTGCTTCTGCATCTTTAATAGGCTCTTTTTCTTGGACTTGTTTAGAGGTAGAGCATAGAATGCTGAGATGCATCAGGGATGGGGAGAGAACAGCCTTTGAAATGAAATGCATTTTGTTTGGAGTCTTCATGGGCAGTTTCAGATTAAGTGTTTGGGTGATTCCAGTTGCTACAAAAGAGTCAGGTTTGAGCATTCAAACCTGAAGTCGGTGACTTTCCTTCTCCAGGCTTTGTCACAGTCTTGGGTTACAATTCTGTAGGCCCTCCTAGCAGTGAAGTTACACAGAAGATTTAAAAGCAATGGGGCAACAGATGTATTTTGTCAAACTAGGAGCTGCATCGCTAGCCAGTGCAAAGCTAATGCTTGTGGATGATCAGAATCTAGATGATCTTAAGGTCCTTTCCAACCCTAACTATTCTGTGGTTCTGTGATTCTAATCTACAAGGTATTTCAGGATCCTTGGATCAAAGATAGTTTATAGTGTTAAATGGTCTGATTTAATGCTGAAGCCTGAAAGAAGATTCTAGGTCCTTTCAGTTCTAGCTCGTCCGAAGCTTATCTAAACTGGAACAGCATGCTCAAAAGCAACTTTAGGGACGAAATGGTTTTAAACTATGTAATGATTGTTAACATATCTCAACCAGTTGACAAATGGCACGGCTGTTTGGAAAGAAACCGTCCTGACACTGTGATGGTATTTCTGTTCTATACAGATGGGTTTAGATGGGCTCCAGGAAGACTACATAAGGAAGGCTGAGTATCCCTTCAGCTCAGAACAAAAATGGATGGCTGTTAAATGTATTCACAGAACGCAGCAGGTAAACTTCAATCGCTACATCCTTATGCACTGGCTCTCTAGAACAACTGTGCATTTTGTTTCATATCCTCATTTCTGATGTCAGAAGTTACAGCAGGCTGGTAGCAGTGCACAGGCCTTGGAATATGGTTTGATAATAGATCAGGTTTAGTTTCGAGTTCTGGAAGGGAGATGAAAAATCACAAGAAATTCTTTCCATAAAAGGCATATTTTATGGAAATAATTTGCAGTATTTGGCTATGTGACGCTTTGAATGGCAACCTGGCTGGCTTTAATTCCTTCTCCCTCCTCAAGCATCTAAAGCAATTCTGCCAGTCTTTCTGCTGTTTCAGCACTGCAGCTACATAGTGAATTAAGTGCAAGAAGATGCATTGATGTTCAATAGTAAAACTGCTGTTGTTTGAGAACATGGGTTTTCTGAGTATGAAACGGACAGCATGTTTCCCAGTGCTGGCAGTGCCTTGGATTATCAACACAAACCATTCGTTTTCTATCCTCTGGTGCTTTCATAAACATACTTTAATTCATATTTCAGACCAATCTGAACGTTTTTGTTACAAATATTAACATAATCACCTCCAGTCCAATAACTGTAGCCTTCTAGATATGTGCAACAACAGACCCTACCTTGGATTTGTACTTCTGACCATAGAAAAGGCTGCTGGCAGTGTTCAAGTGTCATGATAAAATCTGCTGTGGAAACAGAGCATTTGACTCCTTATATCTGTATGAATAGTATGGTTGAATTATCCTTGCCTGTGTAGCGTTGTGAGCAGGAATTGCTATATGGTGTTCATCTATGTAAGGATTTACTGTGTCTATGTTTCAGTATCAGCATTTTTGAAAGATGGTTGAAAAATTGGATTTAAAGTGAGTGTAAATATTTGAAGGCTAAGAAAATGCAATGGATTTAGAAACTTCGAGCTTAGTAACTTCACTACTGTGTGTAAATACCTTCATAGGCAGAAAATAGATATATGAAAAAGGAGCTTTTTAGTTACATGGGAGAGAAGATGAGTACCAGTGATTGGAAATTGAGCTGAGGCAGAAATTCTTAACAGAAAAAGGGAAAGGGATTATTTAGCATTGAGGTTAAGTGTTTGAGGTAGCTGGAGGAATCTCAGTTCTTTGATACCATCAAGGCTAGATGGCTGTCTGGAAAATCTAGAGTTGTTAGGCATGGTACAAGGGTGCAGGTGATGTTTAATGACCTATGCAGCTGGTCAGATGATGAGCTAAATGTCTTTCAGGTCTGATGTTCTGTGTACATTTTCTTGTCCTTTGCACGGCCTCTTTAGTCTATAATCTGTCACCCACAGTGTCTAATGTGTGTGATATCTACTGAAATGAGGTATTATTAACTTGGCTCTTCTGACATTACCCTCTTGAACATACACTGTATAGAACTACTCAGAGTTTTAAGTTTAGAAGTGTAACTTTGATTTCGTTACGTTCTAAATACTCTTGAAAGAAGTATAGATATGCCGTTCTTAATGTGTGCATGTATATGTACTTCTCTGTGTGTATACTTAAATGCATGTCCACACAGCAGTTCTTTTTCATTTTAGGACAAACCTGAAGTTTGCTTTATGAAAGGTGCTTACGAACAAGTCATTAGGTACTGTACATCATATAACTGTAAGGGGCAGACCCTACCTCTTGTTCAGCAACAGAGAGAAAAATACCAGCAAGAGAAGACATCTATGGGCTCTGCAGGACTTAGGGGTAAGGCTGTTTCAGTGTCGCGAAATAACCTTTTTTTATGTTAATGGCACAGCTTATTGTTTAAAAATAAACCAGAACGACCAAAACCACTAGGATTATTTTGTTGTTATTCAGTTAGTGACACCAGATTGTTCAGTTTTACTTTAAAACGGGAGAGTGGAAAAGCAGGTGCTGTTGCCTAAGGCTATAATAACATGATTAAATTACAAAGGGTGAGAAAAGGCACTGCTGGTTCCTGTCATCTCTTAACTGAACAATACATTGTTCTCTAGGAGCTTCCATATCTCATTACAGAGAATCAGGCTAGCACAACTGATTGCAGGTCAGGTGATGCCATTAGTTACCTTTCCTGTTAACAAGCTGTGTAGACTTTAAATATAGCTGAAAGCATGGCTATGCTGGCAGTGCTACCTCTTTGTGCTGTTTTATTCTGACAGTCATTCTTTGTGTCTGCTTCAGACCACTCTCAAATCTAGGGTAATGTGTTTAAGCAAGTGCTTTTCTCTTGCAACAATAATGTCATTTAAATGTGTTTGAATTAAGAATAATACTGTAAAAGACATTCCAGAAAATATTCAGCATGTACTTAATGAAATCTGCCTCTCTAAAAGGAAAAAAAAACCCAAAGAACAGATAAGAAAGTTATCTTTAAAACCTGGAAGACGTGTTTGATAAAAAGACTGCTCTTCTGAAGAAAGGGATATGCATAAGTAGACTGTTCAGAATACTCAACAGGCATTGCCACTGAGATTTAGATAAAGATTGCAGTTCCCTCCCTTTGCTTTATGCTGGCCTACTTGTTTAAAGCAGTTGTTTGAAATGGTGATGTAAATGATAGCTTCAGATCTTAACGTCCGTGTGTGTGTGGTTTTTCTTCCTCTCCTTTGTCTCCTACAAGTTCTTGCCTTAGCTTCTGGTCCTGAGTTAGGACAACTGACTTTTTTGGGACTTGTGGGAATAATTGACCCTCCACGAACTGGTGTCAAAGAAGCTGTTACAACACTTATCACATCAGGAGTTGCAATAAAAATGATTACTGGAGATTCACAAGAGACTGCAGTTGCCATTGGTATGAATAGTCCTCCTCTCCTTTGTCACTTGTGGTCTGTTTTGGCAGTGGATTGCTAACTGTCGTGAAGTGTGGGTGTTCAGTTTTCAGCATTTGTGAGGTCTGTGTATCGGGTTAACATAAAGCACAGTGGAATTAAGGGAAAGAAAACCTAACCAACCAACCAAAAACCACCAACCAAGAAAAACCTCCCCCAAAGTAATACTTCAGTTTCAGCTTAAATTTCATTGATTTGTATTTTCCTTTTTTTCCTTTTTTTTTTTCTCTCTAACTTGGTTAATGTATGACTTCTGCTGTTGGAGACTATGTATTTTCTGACTGTATTTTGTTATAACACCCCCCGCTCTAGTCTCAGCATTAGAAGCCTGTTCTAGAGCAAAAGGGAGAAACTAAAATAGCTGGTGACAATGAGTATTTAGAATACCCTTCAATGCCACCCAATGCAATTTTGTCTGTATAACCAAAATTGAAGTTTAAGTACTATAAATAAATTAATAATAATAATAATGAAACTTAAACAAACTAGTTATCTTCATTTTCCAGTATAATGCATTACAGTACAGGTACTTTTGCCAGAATATGAATGCTTTACATACAGGATGGTGAACAAGAACTTGAATGTGCACATATCAAATACACCCCTAGACTAGCAGTACGTTCTGAAAGGTTTTTCTTCCTTGTCTTCCCCGTGTTATTTTCATTTGCTGCCATGTTGGTTTTGAACTGTGAATTCTGTAGAGAGAACTGAGCTCCTGTGTTTATACGGCACCTGACACAATAAAATACCAACAGCTAGACCTAATGAAAGTCTAGGGAAATAAATATCTGGTTATTATAGACTTTGTAGTATGTTTGTTACTGAAGAGTTCAAGCACTTTATACTGTATCAGTAAGGTGTTAAGATGTTCGGCTGTAGGCATTTCGAGTCTGAAGTACTGCAGAAATAGTAGGTTTAAAAAAGTAAAATTGGGTAGGAAATGTTTTAAAAGAGTAAATTATTGTAATTTCTCTTTTACTGTTTATTTCCAGCCAGTCGACTAGGACTGTATTCCAAGAATTCACAGGCAATCTCTGGAGAAGAAATAGATGATCTGGATATTCAGCAGCTTTCTCAAATAACACCAAAGGTTTGGTTTGATACTCTGCTTACTGAAATGCAGTAAGGGATAGATCTTTGTATTGAGAAATGCTTTTTTTCTGTGGAATGCTAAAATGTAACTTCTACGACACGAATGACATGGTTCTAATCAAAGTGATCCACTAAATTTAGCAACAGTTTAAGTATAGAAACATGGATGCTATCCCAGATCAAACAAGTATCTTCTGGTTTAACATACAGCCATAGGAAGACTTACTTCCTTCGGCTCACATAGTTAGCTTTTTAGTGAGTTCATCACTTTCTTCTCTTTTAATAATTCACTTTTTTTACCTTCCAGTACCTGTATTGGAACTTTCAGTTTGCTGCCTCTCTCTTTCAGTGAACATCAACACCTTTTTATATTGTTAGGCCATTTCATTTCTTTGAGTAGCTCAGCTTATACATATATATATATATATATATAAGCTTACATATATATATGTATATAAGCTTACATTTTATATATATATATATACAAGCTTACAGTTTGCATGTTCAGACAGTCCATCCTTTTGTAACTTGCAAGAAGAGCTCTCTGCATTTTTAATGATTTTTAATCGATCCCAGGTCACTAGGTGAGAATTTTGAAAGGGTCTATTAAGTTACTGCTTAATACTTCTTAGTTATTAAATGTATTGGCCAATGTCAAAATTGTAAATGAGAAGACATAATCAAAAGCAGTTGAGGTTCAGGCTAGCTGTGTTGCAGTAATTATGCATCAGAATACTGCCCTGTTTGCAAAAGACTGCAAAATGAGACTGCAGCATGCTTGTGTCCCAGGTAAGCAAGCCAAAAGCCAATACCTGCAGTCAAGAAATGTGCATGTCAGCTTTGTGTCTTTCCTTGGACACTCACAAAAACAAGCTTAGGAATTGTGTGGCAACTAGTAATTTCTGGATTGGTGATACTTGTTCTTAAGGACTCGTCACCTTAAATAGCTGAAATAGCTACAAATTGACTTTGTATATGTTTGACCTGAGACCCAGTTTGTTTTCTAGGTGTTTGTTTAAAATCCCATTAGAAATCAATTAAACCAGTAAGGTTGAAATCTGTGTAGTCTGAGGTGGCTGTTGGGAAGTCTAACTTCTTACCCAGCGTCTTGAAAAGGAAATAATAGAGTGAATGCCAACAGTATGGAGTTGATGGAAATGTAAACTCTTATGTGCTCAAATTCCATTGTACAGAGAAGACCAGAGACAAGAAAACTTCTGAAAACTCATCGTTCTTTCTGAGCTGTTCTGAGAATCTTCTAAGGCTTTTTATTAATTAGCTTCAAAACATCACTCTGTTAATAATATACTACATAAACAAGTAACATTGATATGTCTGAAGTGCTGACAAGGGGAAGGGCATTGATTGTACAGTCTGTGTGGCAATCACCTGCACAGATAAGTCAGGAAGGCCTGCAGCAAGCCATTGCAACTCGTGTTGCTTCATAGTTTCAGAAGGCTTTTAAATGGCATGTTCTGTCTTGAAATAAGCAGCACCAACTTTGTTCAGCAGAACATGCTTTGACTCTTCTTTGGAATGCCATTTCACCCGTATTGAAAGGCCAGCTTCAACTTTAGAGCTAACAGGAGTACAGTTAGCCTTTGGTAGGACATTTTATCCCCTTGCTTTATAGAATCCAGTGCAATCCTTTAAGTTTCTCAGGTTTTCACTGCTTCTTTATTGTACTTTTAACAGGTTGCAGTATTTTACAGAGCCAGTCCCCGACACAAACTGAAAATTATAAAGGTATGTCATGCAGAGGGCTCAAATGCTGGACTGTTACAGTGAGTACTGGTCGTGGTGCCTCCACTTAAATTATATACCATGCTATAGTCTGGCAAGGTAAAATCAGAACTTCGTTTGTTTTCAAAGGGAAGTGTATTTCAAAATGCTACCTAGAAAATGCATAGTGTTCACAGGGAATAGGCAGCTGCTGATAAGCAGCATCATGCTTTTATATAGGGAGCTGGAGGCTGGGAGTTGATTGGAATTCTGTGTCACATTGCAGTTACATTGACTATAAACTTGAAAGAAGCCTATTTCTGGTACTCAGAACAAGAAAAGGGCATGAATTTCAAGGCATGTCTGAGGTAATGCTTCTATTCAGAAGATAACAAAAGAAGGTAGCAAAGAGGGACTTACTCAGTATAACAATCGCAGCAATCAGAAAAGCAACAATAAGAAGGCAGTCAAACACAAAGACAGTTGGAATATATTTAGAATTACAAGAGGGTGATAATGTTAAATGTAAATAAATCTTCTTTCTCTCTAGAGTTTGGTTTTTTTTATTTCAAGGCAGGTTTTATATACCCAGCTTTAAACTGTAGGCTCTCTGAATACAGGAAAATATAAATCTTTGTATAAAACATCATTAGAATACAAACTGCTGGGGTTGGGGGGGGGGTTGTTTTGGGTTTTTTAGGACTTTACAGTGGACTTGTAAGAAATGGGGGAGTGGGGGCATAATGACACCAACCTTGTATATAGAAAAATTGGTATAGGATAGGTTATTTCTATCCCTGATTTAAGCTCTTCTTGCTTTCTTTAGTCCCTGCAAAATAATGGTGCAGTAGTAGCTATGACAGGAGATGGAGTGAATGATGCTGTTGCTCTAAAGGCTGCAGATATTGGTGTAGCAATGGGACAGACTGGAACAGATGTCTGTAAAGAGGCAGCAGATATGATCCTCGTGGATGATGATTTTCAGACAATAATGTAGGTGGCATTTATGTACATACCTTGTGCTATATAATTTTAATGAAACGTTGCTTGGGTTCAAACTGACATAAATTCCCTGGATTTGTAAGTGAGCAGCTGTTAATGAGGTCTGCACTAAGTCAGAATAGTTGTCTTTATGGTGATTGCCTGTATTATCATCATGAAAAGAGCTGGGAACATAATATTGCAAAGGGCAACTAGGCATTCCTGTCTTTTTATGTATGTCAATAATAATATAAGACTGTATATACGTATTTAGAACTTTCACTGCTTTGGTTTTGTACATAGACCGGATGTAAGTAACAAAAGATGTTAAGCATGTACATGCTATAAAAATGAACCTGTATTTCTGCTTCTCCAAGTAAAACTGTGATCATAGCATATTTGGAAACTGAAGGGAAATTTGGTTGCCTGTCAATAGGATTCATCTTCCTTTCATTTCTTACTTTAGAAGCATGAAAATGAGAGCATTCCTGTATTTAATTTCAACCCTTTGTATAAGGTGGTGTTTCAGAAAAGGAAAGGAATATATGTAATCTATTTAAATATCACAGGTGAAAATAAGTTACCAGCTGTTTTAGGGTAGCTTTGCTTCGTGTACTTCAAAGAAAGTATGGCTCAATTTAACTTACTTTGCATTTAATTCATCTGACTTTTGAAGGTAGTGGTTGTTGGCAGAGCTGCTCTGCTTTTAGTGAGGTAGCCTTCATTTCAGAATTAAGCATCAAGCTCAGGACACTTCAGTTTGTCTGGAAGTATGATGCTTAGCCCTTGGGAAGAAGTGAACTACAGTGTAAGAAGATTATCTAGGTAGCAGTATGTCGTAGGAGGATCTGAGAGTTAAAAGGTTTCCATACTAATTTACCCAACCACAATGTGGTGGTGTGCAAACACGAGAGGAAAGGGAATAATCTTAAGATACTCAGAAGAGTGCATAGGAAATACATGTGTGGCAAGTCCTTTACTTTGGCTTTGTGAGGCTTTTGCTGGAATGCTTTCTTCAGTTTTGGTCACTTCATCAGGAAATTCCTCAATAGGAGAGTTGAAGAGAGTGTTGAAAACTAAGGGAGAGGGGAAAAGTATGAGCTTGGATAGTTTTTCATCCATCCCCCAACCTCTTTGATCTTTTTGTTTGAAAATTACTAAAGGAATGCTGATTGTTGTTCTTGTCTATTGGGCCAATGGAAGGAAAAAATCCAGTTTTGTTTGCAGCACAGCAGACTTAGTTTAGGTATTAGAAAACACTTCTGCATTGCTAAAGTTGTGATGGGTGAGTTGTGACACACACTGGAGGTCAAGAAGATCGTCTGTACATCATCAATTCTGGTGCAGTAAGAATACCTGGTCTTCTAAAGTCATGCTGTATTTCTGTGGGTTTGTAAACGTGTGTGTGTTTGGTTGTGTTCAGGTTGTTGCTTGTTTGGTTGTTTCTTAAGTTATCTAATGAGAATCAGAAGGTCTCATCAAGGATGCTGGTGAGTCTCGAGCAAGGAGGAGATGTTATTATTGACATTCCATCTCGTAAGTTAAGCAGCTGGAAGAATAACTGTTGTGATTAATCCACTCAAGTTGAAAGACAATGACTGCCGAAGTTCTAAGAACCTCAGCTCCATTTGTTTTTTGACATTTATGTTGCTGCTTAGAGTATTAGCTTTTTTGGTTTGTTTTAAGGGTTTTTTTGGCAATAGTCTTATTTGTGATGTAATCTTTGTTTTTAATTGCAGGTCTGCAATTGAGGAGGGCAAAGGAATTTATAACAACATAAAAAATTTTGTTAGATTTCAACTGAGCACGTAAGTTTGGGAAGGTGACAGTATTGGAAGGTTCTAACTACATTGGGAAGGAATGAAAGCCTCATGCTATTAATTCATGTGAACACTGTTAATTTCACATAGAGTGCTGATAATGCTTTGCTTCAAAGTATTTGGTGGCTTGTTTCCTCTTTAAAGCACCAGAAAATAGTGCAGTAAAACAGACCTCTAACTTTGTCACAGTTCTTCCTGTTAAGATGTGTAAAGTCAGTATCTGAGAGGATGGTGAGAAACAGCATAGCTACATTTGGGTCCTTGTCTAAAGGAGAAGTTGGTCATACCCTCCTTAACCAGAACATGTAAATCAAATGGAGGAAACCAGGGAAACGGGAGGTTAGTTTCTCTTTAATCCATATAGTGGTTTAGGGAATGAGTTGGCTCTGTGAAGCTGACTTCCTTTTCTTGCATTAAGCCTTAGTTTCAAAACTCTCGTGAGTTAATCTTACTGGATCTGGATTCAGGAGCATGGTTTTCCTCTTTGCCACATTCACATACTTATTTGAAGCCTTCATGGCATTTCAGAGTGGTTGGATAAGGTTGCAGAAACTAAAAACAACTAACCAACCAAAACCCCAAGACACACACATACAAAAACCAATACAGAAATGGCAAAGACCCCCCCCAAACCCAACAAAGGCCAAAAAGAAATCCCCACCAAATAAATCCAACAGGACAAAATGCTAATCTCTTAAAACTTGCATTAGAATGGAAGAAGTGTCATATACTTTGAATCTGGAGTAGTGTCCTGCACTGATAGAATACCAGAAGTCTGCTTCAGAAAAATAACTAAGCATAAGTATTGTAGGAAAGTGTGCTTGCCTGTTTGCATGGTAGCCTCAGGTTTCTGATGCATGAGTTACCCAGGTTTTTTCTCCCTGTCCCTCTTTGCAGGGAGAGCATAAATACGGTTCATAGAGTGTTAAATATGGAATCATTATAAGCCTTGCTGTCTCCTTGTTGGTTATGAAGCCACTTAATCTTGCTCTGCAAGCAATCACTGCATACTTGTTTAGTGGTTTCTAATACCAGGCTTGCACCTAGCTAATCTGTTATCAATCTTCTGCCTAGCCTTCTCACCGTGCTGATCATGAAGGGGTGGTGTAGGTGTTTTCAGGGAGCTTGGGGTGTACTGCCTTGAATTGACTGATTGGTCAGACTACTGATATGTGCATAGAGTAGTTGTGTTATAAGTAGTTGTTAGTTATCAAACACTTAAAAGCAGATTGGTATTCAAAAGCATGTTTAAAGACCTGCTTCTGACACAACAAAAACATAGAACCCGGTTCCCCAGTAAAAATCAAGTAGGTGAAGGTGAGTGATAACTCTGAATTGTTAACTTGAACTCGACACCAATTTGTTGTCTTTTTATTACTAAAGCAATGCTGTTTAAAATACGCACTGTATCAAGATGAGTATACTAAATGAGTTTATACTTTGCCTTTAAAATTAGGCTGTCAAAATCTGTATCTACTCTTAAGCAGTTGAAGTGTTGATTACAAAGCCTGATACCAGTGGATCTTCTGAAATGTTCCATGCTGACAGTTACACAAATGGCTTCTTTCAACAGGAGTATAGCAGCACTGACCTTAATCTCACTGGCTACATTAATGAACTTTCCTAATCCTCTCAATGCCATGCAGATCTTATGGATCAATATTATTATGGATGGACCTCCAGCTCAAAGGTAAGTAATGACTTGAAATTCCTTTAGAGATCTGTAGTCCTTTTTATTTCAAGGAAATTGAATAAGGAAATTCTGCTTATTCAGGAATCGGTGAAATGTCTCCAAAACCAGCAAACCTTAAATTCTTATGTTGGCAGTATAGTTGTATGTTCATTCCTTTTGATTTGCTTTAGTATCTGGTGATAAGTGTGGGGGCAGCATGGATACCTAAAGATCCACAGATGTGCCCATGAAACTTGCATGCAGCATTTTGGCCTCCCTCTTCACTGCAGACAGACAGTGGAGGGAGCGGTGGAAAGGAATTAAGGGTAAATTCTGGAGCTGGGTTAATCACAGTAATAGAAATGGGGAACATAACTAACATTGCAAATTCCTTTAATATTAACATACACAACTTTGAATACTGTCTGAGATCATGTATTTATGGACTCAAAAACTACAGTGTTGGAATATTGCTAAATACTTATTTACTAATTCATACAACTCAGTTTCCTGAAGGTCAAAATACAGTGTGCTGATTTGAGTGAGATAATTCTTAAGCTGTAGAGAGAAGATTAAAATCTTTCATCTCAGAAAATGTCATTCTTAAGTTGGAAGCAGTTAATTATGATGATAAAACTCTTAAGACATTCATTTAATTTCAAGTCTTGGGGTGGAGCCTGTGGATAAAGATGTAATTCGGAAGCCTCCAAGAAATTTGAAGGACAGCATTCTGACCAAAAGTCTGATTGTAAAAATACTGGTTTCATCAATAATTATCGTGTGTGGAACACTGTTTGTCTTCTGGAGAGAGGTATGATGATAAGTTTAAAGCAGTAACAGACTGATTTGAAAGAAGTCCTTTTCATACCACCAGCTGGAATTCATTGTTCTTATGAACTTAACTGCAAGTTTTTTCTATGCTTATTTAATGATCTGTTCAGCTAGGAGAATATAGAGGAGGATTTTTCAGAGTAGTTGCTGAAATCGGAGTACAGTTTTACTCCCCAGCCTTTATTCTAACACTCTTTTCCAAGTCCCAAATCTACTTGGGAAACCTTAGCGCATAGAAAGTAATTGTACAGATTTTGTACCCAGGCTGTTGTGAAACAGCCATTTGATTTTGTTTTCCCAATAGAGAAAAACGCTGCTTGAACTTCTAGTAGTCCATCATAGAATTCTTGGTATTCCATGTGCTTGCATAAATGTTTGTCAGGGAGCTTCATTTAATCACAGCTGGTAATTACAAATAGTTGTTAGGTCACAGGTGTGTAATTTTTCCTGTATGATTTATTAAATCAGGTTGGAGCAATTAAGTTGCTTTTGCTTTCATTTACTAGCTTGTAGAGCTTGAATTATTGTAATAACTTTAGTTGCAGAGGGTTTAAGCATGCTAAAGCCATTTCATTTTCTTTCGTTGGCAGTTAAGAGACAATGTTATAACACCTCGAGATACAACCATGACTTTCACCTGTTTTGTATTTTTTGATATGTTCAATGCTTTGAGTTCTAGATCTCAGGTAGGTGATTCCTATTGTCCATTTACACAGTATTTACACAATAAGCAGGATTTTCTTTGAGGGAGGAACTTGCTGTGTTCATTTTAAATGCTTGCCTGCATGTCTGCTGTTGAGTTTCACGTGTTTACTAGGTAGGGCTTCTTACGTTACATCATAAGTATTAGTTTCCTCAGTTTGTGTACGTGATGCAGAGCTGGTAGTAATGGTTCTGTCCTGACAGAAGCAAGGAAGTTTTTATTGAAAGCTGAAGTGTGATCATACTGTCAGTTCAGCATCCTTGGCAGAAAGGCCTTAACTTTTGTGTGTTGTAACCCTACATCCATAATCCAAGGAAAAAGGTTTGAACAGTTCATTCTGTCTTCTAAGAAAGCAAGTCTGAATTTCTGTGCTAGTTGGAGAAAAGGACATTGCTGGTATACATTACTACCTTTAATTTGCAGTCTGTTTTCTGATGTGAACTGTCAGGGTCAAAGGAGCACTTCCAGTGTAGTGAGTACCTTCTAATGCCCTGTACTTGCAGCAAAGTGAACTCAAAATGCAAGTCAATGACTATGAAGACAAGATTTGTCCTCTGCTTACCAGAGAGAAGTTGTAATTAGCTTGTACAGGAACTTTGTTCTGGATTATCAGAAAGATCAACAGTAACTTCCTATATTTTTCTAAAAGTCTGGATGAAAAGCAGTAGTAGTTACGAATTGCTTTCTTGTCTAGAAACTTAAGACTCTGTGCAGTGTCATGTGTTGTTTTACAGGCAAAATCTGTGTTTGAGATTGGACTTTGCAGTAACAAAATGTTCTGCTATGCCGTTCTTGGATCTATAATGGGGCAGTTATTGGTCATTTACTTTCCTCCACTTCAGAAGGTTTTCCAAACAGAGAGCCTGAGTATCTTGGGTAAGAACAGTTCCCTTTTCAAAACTGTGCATTAAGGATTAGTTTGTGAACACACCAGCTGATGGTTCTAGAAGAGCACTTTCTGGCTGTTTGCATACAAGAGGTATACAAAGCCTTTGGGAACCATGATTTAAATGCATACGGTACACAACTGATCAGTGTGTTCTTCAATTTCTTCTGTGCTTATGTGTATTAGAGGTTTTTAGTATAAATTTTGATGCAGGCAAAAATGAAGCATAGACTTCATTGAAGTTTTTTAAGCAATATTAATGTTGCTGTTTAGCAAGTTGGGTTCCCCACCCCCAATGTAAATACTTTATTTAGACACATTAATCCTTTATTTAATAATCAGCTGCACTGTCTTACGATAAATAGACATGAGGATTTTAAGAGGCTATAGATACATAATGCTGCTGGCCTTATTAAGACTTAAATTAATTACTTCTGCAGTTTTCTGGAGTTAAATGATTGTCATGTTTTAACATAATTTTTATTGTAGTGTCATTTCTGATGATAGTGATTTCCACCCCCCATGAAGTTAATTGTGTTGCTTAGCATTGTTTTCATAGGTGTTAGTAATAGCAAGGTTATGAAATACTTTAAGAGTTTGAAAGATCATGCCTGTACTTATGATTTGTGCATACACTATTCATGTTAATTGCCTGGTCCTAAGCCTGAAATAGCAAACATCAAAAAGGCTGATTCTGTGTCTTTTACAGATTTACTGTTTCTTGTGGGACTCACTTCCTCTGTGTGCATAGTGACTGAGATCATAAAGAAGTTCGAAAGAAGCAAGGAAAAGATTCAGAAACGTGGAAGTTCTTCTTCGTCAACTTCATCTTTTCTCGATGTATGATGCATATTGCATTCTTTTGTTTGCAAACTTGGCGATTGCTGTCTAAAGATGTAGGGGAAAGCAAATCAATATTTGGAGGATAAAGAAATCCTGAGGGCTTTTGACAAGTCCTTTGTTTCACTGGCTAATGATGAACGTTCGTGTTTCAAGACTGTTTCAAATTTAACTTCCAGCTGTGGGAGTAACAAATGAAATTATGCAACTTTGGTAACATTTTTCCTCAAACATACACTTACTTTTGAGATCGAATGGGATTATATGTGTGTGTGGGGGTTAATATAAAGAAAGATCTAAGCCCAAGTCCCATTTTCTGCACTTAAACGTTATAACTGTGTAAATCCTTCTCTTAGGTATAAATATTTTAGTTTGGTTTATTTAAAACATTGTCCTATTTTACGGTGGTGGGACTTTGCTACTAATACAAGGGTAACAAAAATCTTTCAGAGGCATTCCACGGGGTTTAGAGTCTGTCACAAGAGTGCCATATTCTAGCTACTGTATTTATTTACTTTATCCTGCAATGTGTAAGCGGCTCCAAGTACCTTGTGCTACAGGTTTTGTTTGCACAGGATGTGACCGCTGTCAGATCACTGTTTTTCTTTTTTCTGTGATTGAAAAGCCTATACTGCAATTTGAAGTAAATGTTTGCTTTTCTTAACAGTGTGACGTCTCTCTTTTTGAAAGAAACCAGCATTTACACCAGATGAGTATGCACACTTAGATACAAGCTTCGTTTCATATCTTGTTCCGTATTTCCTTTAGGTTATGACTGCTCACTTGAGTGATTATGAGGCAGTGCTGTTACTGAAATGATTTGTAATGTATTTAACTAGGAAATGAATGCACTTATCCTCACTCTAATGGCAAAACCCCCTATTTAAAAGAAGCTTGGTTTTCCTTTCTCTTCCTTCTTTCACTCTGAGCATAAAAATAGTTTTTAGTGTTAGCATAACTAAAAATTTTAACCTACAGAATGACTTTTTTTTGCCTAGAAAACCATTATAATATATTTGTGTCTTGATATGGTATAAAGTATTTTTCATATATGATGTCTGAATACTCTTAATATTCACTAATTGGAAATTGTGTTCATCAAAATAGACTTGCAGCTGTTGTCATAGAATCATAGAATAGTTTGGGTTGGAAAGGACCTTAAGATCATCCAGTTCCAACCCCCCGCCATGGGCAGGGACACCTCACACTAAACCATGCCACCCAAGGCTATGTCCAACGCGGCCTTGAACACGATGGAGCATTCACAGCTTCCCTGGGCAACCCATTGCAGTGCCTCACCACCCTTAAAGAACTTCTTCCTCAGATCTAATCTAAACTTCCCCTGTTTAAGTTTGAACCCGTTACCCCTTGTCCTCAGTGGTGTCTCGTCAGACACATTGCATCTCTTGAGGAAATGCAAGGAACAATCACCTAGGGAGTCTTGAAAAGAGGATGTCCAAGATCTCTAGGGGGAGTTATGAGCCTTAAAGTTATCTCTTCTGCTTTACAGCACATGGATACACATGTTTCCATTCTGTAGCCCAAAAGTGCAGCCTTGGTGTTGATTCTGCGCCATGCTGTCACAAGGGACATCCTGATGGTTAATGAGCTGTCATCCTAAACAGGCACTGGGATATTTTGGTACTGAGCTTTTGTGGCTTGCCCCACATGCCATGCTCAAAGTCTGGGGAGTTCATGGAAGCCAAGGCATATTGGGAAGTGCTGTATGAATCTCTCTGCTGTGAGGTTATTTTAACTGTTCTTTTTTCCTCTGGAGATTCCCCAACTTAATTGGGAAGTGGAGCTGCAGAGAGGACGTGGAGTCTTCTGAGTCTGCTTTACACACGCAATTCAACCATTGCTCTGGCTCACACTGGGCCAGTTCAATATGCAATTTGCTACCTAATTGCATAGAGGCAAAGACTGCAGCATATGGCCCTTGTCTCTTCTTGCAGGGACGTTACGTGAACCATGAGTTGGTAGGGCTTGAACAAGATGACCTCTTACAGAAATACTCTCTTGTCTAAAAGGAGAAGTTTATTTCCAACAGTTCTGCCTTTCAGAAGTGGAACAGATTTGTTAGTGCTCCTCCTGTTGAACTATTACCATCTTTGGCAAGTGGGGCTGTAATGGTTCAACGTTGTACTGTTTGGTATTTCAGCACTAAAATCAGGAACTTCAAATTGAACCCTTTGCAACTTCAAATAACTCATGTGATAGCAATGAGACTTTGGAGACTGTTGCAAATACAAGCCCATTTAGAAGGGGGATATAAAGTTCCAGTTACTTCCTGTAATGGTGAGTGTAGCTGACATCTGCTGCTAGTCTGAACCTCCCCTTGGTACAGCTTGTCCTGTCTTGTTCCCTGGGAGCAAGACCAACCCCACCTCACTACAACCTCCTCCCACTAGTCTGGGTTACTCCTTGTTCCTAAAGGGCAGCCAAGGTACTTCTTAAAGTACCCAGTGCAGGTGCAGTTAAGCACCAGGGTGACATTTTTTGTCATAGTTTTCATCTGCATGCCAGTGAGTTCCTGGTTTTAATCCCTGCCTCTTACCCAGTCATAAATAACCTCTAATGATTCACAAAGAGCCTGACAGATGAACTGAAGTACAGTAAAAGGCAAGCAAAAGGATCTCTAATTGCAATTCATAACCAGGTTATGCATCTGTTACACTTAAATAGCTCAAAGCTGTGATCAAGATAGAGATAATATTTTGCTTTTCCAGCACAGTATTTGCCAGGCTGTACATTAGTCATGGAAATGCAAGAGTCTCATTCCTAATCCATTGCTTAAACCTTGATGTCTAATAGATACTAGCAAATGAGATTAACTCTAGGGTGATTAGCCACAAACTGAAATGTAACAGCCTACGTAACATCTCCTTTTGCTTCCACTTAGGTTTTAGCCCTATTTTAATTGCTGCTGCATTTTTTGCTTACTGTTGTGCCATGTCTGCTTGGCCTGCCTTTGCAGTCTGGTGTGGCTGGAAGCTCTCACAACAGGGCTTTCACAGGTCTGTTGCCATGAGTGGCTCAGCAGCAATGGGAAGGATTCAGGACAAAGGCAGAAGCACACCTTCAGCAGGATGACACCTGTTTTATACACAGGGAGCAAAGTTTGGTGCAAAGCTCCCTCTGAGGAGGGCAGCAGATGATGCTGCACTGATGCAGCCCCACAGAGATCCCGTAGCAGCACACTGCCAAGGGAATGATAAGCTTGTTGGCCACCACCTTTGTTTTAATTGCTGCCCAGTGCGTGCCAAGCTGTGCAATTAGAGTTTGTTTCCATTCCCTCTGCAATTGTTAAGGTTTGCACTTAACTGTTCATCATGGTTTCGTTGTAAGGACAACAAAGTCACATCTTCTTGGTTTATAAAGGAGCTTTGCTATTTCCCAGAAACCAAATCATCTTTGCTGTAAGCTGTAGGATGAATTGCACAAATTGCCCATAGGCCCAGGTAAACCCTGTAGGGAGAAGTAAATACTGTTTTAAATACATGAAGATCCAAGCTAAGCACAAGAACTGCCACAGTCACCCAAACCTGCGGCTTCAGGCTTGGGTTTTGTGTCTGAAGAACCACTGTCCTCATCCATGGTTAGGCCTGGCCCCAGCCTTTGTCCTCTTTGATTGCTCCAGCACAGACGTTGCAGGATTATGCAAGTGGAGTGGATGTGAGGTTTTAAACTTTAGTGTATTTTTTAACTCAAACACTGTTCTGGTTCATCACAATGTTGCACAGACAGAGGTACTGGTCCAGCCATGGTAACAGAAACCAGTGGCTGGGGGATAAAAGGGAAGTTTCATGGGAGAGCAAAACACAACAGAATTTTGCCCAGATACATAGAATTTGCAAAAAAAAAACATATCAGGGTCAAATTTTCCACCTATTATTTGTAATGTAATGTCTCTGAGAGAGGTGCTGGAGACATCCCAGGACATGTCCCTGAGGATGGGTGTTCTGAGCTTGCTCACCCTGCCGGAAGGGTTCTCAGTATCTGCCTCTGCATCCTGAATCCACAGACATTGTCCAAACCATGCCCTCTGTGGCTGAAGCAGGCACCTCAAGCTCTGTAATCAGCATCTCCCCATCCTCCCATTACTGTCCCATTAGTGCCTTTGCTTGGGAAGGAGTCAGACAACCCTTCTCTGCCCATACTGCAGAGAAAGGCTTCATCAGCAATGGCAGCAAAAGGTAAGCAGAGGTTTTGTATGATGGCAAATGGCCTTGCTTTCCCTGGAAAAGGAAAGCTGCCAGGACCAGAAACTTTTTTAGGCCAATGCACAGTGACATGCACAAAAGTACTGCAGTGCTGACCCAGGCCTTGGATCACTGAGAAATATCACTTTGATTTAAGAGGACTGAAGGTTTGTATAAAAGCCAAAAAACAAAGAAAGGAGAAATAGAGGTTCTGGCAATTGTGCCCATGCAAGTAAGTTACTGTGCATCTACAAAGCCATTAATCACCTCCTGAGGACTGGCAAGCTTTGGAACACCATTTTAAAGGCAAACCTTTACCACTGCAGCCCCAGGACCACTTCCTCATGCACCAATGACTATCAGCCTGTGAGCAGCCATGGTGGCACCCAGGGCTATGGGGGACACAGCAGCTCTGCCATGAAGGGGAGAGCAAGCACCCAAAGCTGGGCACAAAGGGTGGTTAGTGGGGTGCTTGCTGGCTCTCTCAGCATGTATGTGCATTCAAAGCAGGATTTTGTCTGGTAAGGAGGGCTAAGGGAAGGGGTTTTCCAACAGAGAATCATAGACCCATGGCATTGAGGACCTCGTCTCCACAGTGTGTGCACACTTGCAGGGACGGTGACTCCAGCACTGCCCTGGGCAGCAGTTCCAATGCCTCAGCACCCTCT